>RDRW01000514.1:0-161815 GCA_007896445.1 Puccinia hordei
AGATTTATGGGGAATTGTTTCTGTATGAGCTTGAAGGCAATCCAGACTCATCAGGGTCTGATATGAAGGGAATGTGTGGTATACCCAATTTGTTGACTCTATTTCCTGAAATTACCTTTGCAGCATAAATAAACATTTGGGCCCAGGTTTCCACAATCAATGTAGTCCCATTGTTTTATCAAGGTTCCTCAGCATTACAGGGGAAGCCCCTTTCAATTTCAAAATTTGAGGTGAAAAGCCTGAAATTGGTTAGACTATTTATTTATTCCTGTAAGTATAGGTTTTGGGGGGCATCTTCCACTGAATCATAGCTTGTATAATTCTTGCCTTCTGATGGAACATCTTTGCAAGATCCTAGCATTTATATTGTTGACTGAAACATTCTTGCAGCAAAGAATAGCCCAGTCCAAAAGTCATCTGTTGGGAGAAAGACCTGGAAATATGTGGGAATAGTTTGTGTGGATGAGATGATCCAAATTTTCCTGTGGGATCCACCATGAATTGCCATTGAAGCAGGCAGCTGTATCTTGTTTGAAAAAGCAGTGATACCTTCTACGTTCCCAACAGATAGAAACTTGCTGAAAGTGAGGATCCCCACCTGCACACATGTTGATGGATTGCGGAAGGCCAACTTGTAAGCATAATATTTCAAGGCAGTTGAAAGCGAAATTTCCTGCTTGACTTCAGGACTCTGACCAAGATCTCCATTCGGATGTAAGAGCACATAATGGAGAGGATCATATTTGCTGTCTAATTCAGATACTCTTGCAAGGGATTGACCACAATATCTGATGATAAAATCCCTTGTGGCTGTTTTCAAAGGGTCATTGCCTTCAAGGTAAGAAATTTCAGAGCATGAAAACTTAGTGAAAATGAAAAAGAAAGAAATACCTTCTACCCAGATGGCTGCAATTTGGTCCCCTGTTGGGAGGTGATAAACTCTTTGGTCCACATTTGTTGCCGTTTCTGTAAGCCTTATTGAGCGGTTTGGAGTGATTTCAAATGCTAAATGCTCAAATTGGCATATGAGAGGATTGCACCGGTGAAGTATTTATTGAATCCTGGTCATAATCTCTGGGAGGAGATGTTGACCATGAATATGAAGATTTTCAAACTCATGTTCATTAGTTTATATGTAGAGCTGCAAGAATGTTGGGACTTCCTGAGACATTGGCATGAAGCTTCCAATGTTGTGGTGAATTTGTCCCTTCACCTTGAAAGTATATATACCTTGTCCTTGGTTGTTCAAAGCAGCTCTTGTAGCACAATTTATACCAAGTGAAGTAAATGCATAGCTGCTATTTATAAAATGTATGGAACTTATCAGTTGATTTCCTTGAGGCAAGTGGTCTTGAGTTGCATCTTTGAAAAGCTGGAGTAAATCTGGAGGAGGGGGTGGTTTATTTATGTTGATCCTCCCAGAGAAAAAGCAGAGGGCATTGGTCTTGCCTTGAAATAGTATGGCCTGGCATAATGGACATTGCCTCTCTCTTCTCTGTGTGTGTGGTCTGAAACTTGGAACCTAACCCTGCAAAAACTTTATCTGGGGAATGTTTTTGGCTACATAGTTTTCATTTTCATTCATTACAGGATGGTAATCCAAAACAGAACCTGCAGGATTTTCAAATCCAATCTGGGAAAAATGATGATCAAAACTGATTTAGAACCTGTTCCCAATTGGTTTCTGGAATATCATCCTCCAAGTGTGATGTTTTCTCTACAGAAGGAAGGTTTGAGGAGTTATCATAGTTGGCGTAGATATTAATCTGGTTGTTGGGCGAAAGATTTTGGGAATGGTCAAGTTAGAAATGGAAACCCTGGAGGGAGATTTAGGAGTTGTATGAATTCTATTGTCTAATTGGTAATTCCACGGGTGTGGTTATGAGATATCAGTTGAGTGATTTGAGACAATGGATGCCTTTGTGATGGGACATGATTTTGATTCAACTGGATTGGGGAGTGAGTTGAATGGTAGTTTTGATGGGGAGTAAGTGAATGGATATGATCAGATCTCTGATGAGAAACTGAGGCTGGTAGTTGATAAGATATTTGCTGGGACATTGGGGATGGAACTTGCTGAGAGATTGGACGGGACCTTGAGGATTGGAGTTGGTGAGAGATTTGATGAGAATGTTGAGAGGATTGATGGGAATGTGGATGGTGTGTTTGAGGGTCATTGTGTAGATGCTGAAGATGGGAAGGGTGATGATTAATGATTAAACTACATTGGAAGTGCTGATGACTTGGAGAATTGTGAGAGTTGAAAAAATAATAATTAGTTACAGGAGATGATGGATGGTGGAAATGATTGGGGTTAGGGGTGGTGGGCAGATTGAGTAGAGAATTCAAGTCCCTTTGACAAAACATAGCATTTATTTCCCTGTTGTATGCTCCTCTCAGTTCATCAATATTCCAGTTCATTGTAGATTAATGGGAGCAGAAAAGTAAAATGCAATAAGAGTATGTGTCAGATGAAATAAGAGTATGTGGTGGATTATTATTTTGAAGAATGATGGTAGTAAAAGTGGGATATTAATGGGGGGAATGGAAGATGTCAGGTGAAGAAGAGCTCTATTTGTGGCTGGAGAAAGGGTAGCAGCAGTTTGATTAATTAGTTGTTGGTAGCTGTTGGTAGCAACATTAATTAAATAATGCGACTTGGCTGCCAGCAACAGTCTACAATATATGTACTTTGGTTGGTAGCAACATGATTGGTTGTTATAATGTGTTATTGGTTGTTGGCAACAGTATTGGTTGCTTTAGTGAAGAAGTGTGCACAATGTCAAAAAAAATGACCAAATAAGTATGTAAAAACAAACAGAAAAAGAAAGAGGAAAACAAAAAGAGGGGACAAAAGAAAAAGAATACAGCTCATGCAAAAAGAAGCAAGAGAATTAAAAAAACAGAGCAAAAAAAAAAAAAAAAAAACCCAAAGAAAAAAAGAGGGAAAAAAAATTGCAAAAACAGAAAGCAAAAAACAAAACAAAACAAAACAAAACAAAACAAAACAAAACAAAACAAAACAAAACAAAAACAAAACAAAACAAAACAAAACAAAACAAAAAAGTAAAAACAGAAAACAGAAAACAGAAAACAAAAAAAAGTGAACAAAAAAAGCAAAAAAAAAAAGCAAAAACAGAAAACAAAGAAAAAGTGAACAAAAAAAAGCAAAAAAAAAAAAAAGCAAAAACAGAAAAAAAAAAAAATGTGAACAAAAAAAAGCAATGAAAAAAAAAATCAAAAAACAACAAAGACAAAAAAAAAGTGAAAAAAAGTGAAAAAAATCAATTACATATTTAAGTTTCTAATGTTGCCCTCGGCGTTAGAAATTAAACTGGGGATGTCGCCCTCGGCGTTCGAAATTGAACAAAGGTGTCAGGATTTGTTTGGCTCGCAAAGGCCATTCCTTTAGTTATATGTAGATAAATTTAATATAATTACAACCAGAGGGGCCTGATAAATCAGGGGTGGTTTAGATCCCTCTAAGGTATCTTGCACGTACAATGCATATGATTTGGGTACCTGGAACACTGGGGCCTGTACACACAGGGGTGGTTTAAATCCCAGGAAAGGCATGGGGGAATATCTTTAAGAATCGGGTTATTACTTACTAATAATAATCCTAGGGGGGACTTGAGGATATTCAGGGTAAAACAGGACAGTTTTGGGTGCTTTGATGGGTGGATTGTTGAGTGTTGATGGGGAAGCCAGAGCTAAAGAATAACTTCTAAGGACCTTACCAGACTGTTTATTAAGATTGTATCTAAAGTATATGGTGGGTAAATATCTAGGGGGTATTGTAAATCATGAGGAGCCTTCTTTGGGTGGTTTAAGAGCTCCTTAAATAGTCCTGAGATCCCTCTGGGGACCCTATGCTTGCTAAAGGCCAACTTGTGGGCACTTTTCCCACATTGTGGCCTTCCTGGTGATGCTACAGAGGCTTGTGCCTTGGTTATATGCAATGGTGGGCCCGCTACACTAACAATAGCTGTAGCGTAGCGTAATTTTAGCTTTTGTCTCTACGCTAACACAAAGTTACTGTTAGCTGAAGATTTTTTCAACTAATGCTAAAAAGTTTTTCTCAAAAAAAAATAGCGGGTAGCGTAGTGTTAGCAACATCAAAGAAAAAAGTTAACGCTACAGAAATTGCCCGTTAGCTGATTTTTAGCGGTGTTAGCTGGAACAAACACTACGCTAACTGTTAGCTTAGCACCCTTTTCAGCTACACTAACTGTTAGGGTAGCACTCTTTCCAGCTTTCTAACTTTTAGTGTAATGCCCTTTCGCAGTGCACTAACTCTTAGTTTAGTGCTGCAGTAACTTTTACTTCAGCGCTATACTTGTGGGAGTATGTCAGCCTCTGTGATGCCAAGGAGTAATCCTTCTAGCTACACAAGGTGCAAAATAAGATATAAAGAGCAAAGAAAGCTCTGGGAGGATTTAACAAAGGGTACTACCAATATGGATATGAGGTATGAGGGGTTTTAATAAGGAAAAGATGATTAATTATATTAAATAAGTTTAATATAATTAAAATATGAGGGGCCTGATAAATCATGGGTGGTTTAATCCCTCAAAGTTATCTTGCAAGCAGAGGATTCAAGTACCTGAAAACACTGGGGCCTGTAAAAAGGGGGGGTTTCAATCCCAGATAAAAGATGGGGGAGAATCTCAAGAGAAAGGTTTATCTACTTACTAGTAATAAATTACCTTTAACAGACTTGAGGTTCTTCCAGGGGGAAATTGGACAGTTGGAAGCGCTTGGAAAGGGTTTTGGAAGAGCTGGATGGACACTGAGCAATTTCAAGGGAGTAAGAAGGGGCTAAAGAACAGATACTAGGACCTTACCAGACAGAATAACAATTGTAAAGCTATGTAAGTGGGTAAAGGTTGTAGTATATATATTAAAGCATGAGGAGGCAAAATACAGGGGGAACAAGGGCTCCTTAAATGCCTTTCTGGAGCCCTGATGGCGAAAAAAAGGATGTATTTTTGGCTATGGGAAAAATAACAGGAAGGGTTTAAGATTTAATATAAATATATGTAGTTGTTTAATCAAATTTCCATATGCACAGGCTGTCTACTATGGGTAAATCCTGTCTACACTCTTTTTCTGGCATCTTGAGGCGCTTCTGAACCTCTGACAAGGTTTTGTTAGATGTGTTGATCAAAGGTTTTAATTACATGTCAAAATGTATTGATTAAATGTCACATGTACTTGTTGATCAAATTTGTCAGAGTTTAATTGTTTTGTATTGTGTAAATGTGAAATACATGTATTTGTTTTTTCTGTGGGCGCTTCAAGAGCTTCTTGTTTGATCCCTGTCATGCAGGTTCTTTTGGAAATGCATGACTGCAGGGATCTGTCAACAGATGATTTCCCACTAAGGATGTAATACATTTCTCTTTAAACAGTTGTTTAATTATTATTTTTGGGCTATTCTCATTTTAGTTCCTTCCTCTTGTTTGTGGTCTCTATCCCTCTGAAGCATCCTTAGTGTACTTAGTTTTTAATAAAATAAATAAATACATAGATAATTTAATATATTACTAGTATTATATACTTATATTATTAATGTCATATGTATTTGTTTTATTATGTTCTTATTTAAATACATTGTGATTTTGTGGTTTTGTATATGTATTTATGTTTTTTATTCTATATTTTAATGTATAATAATTATTTCAGTGCTTTTAGTGGTAATATTCTTTCAAGTTGTTTTACCACTAGAAGTTTTAAGTTATCTGGAGTACTTTGGCTTAAGTACCCTAGGTTATTTTACACGCTCTTCAAGATTATGAAATAATGCTTCCATTTATTTTATTATTTATTAACATATTCATTGTTTTATACTTAATATCGTATTTGTTTATTTATTATTAATTTACTATGTAATAATGTATTTTTTATTTACATGTTAGTTTTTTATGTTTCTTTACCTTATTATTATTCATTTATTACCTTTTGTTAAATGATTAATACCATATTTTTTCTTTTATGTTTATTTCTGTTCTAGTCAGGTTGTCTCTGAACTAGTAGCGAGTATAGCAAACATGTCTTTTCTTGAGGCTGTGATTCTTTTAAATTATTATTTTCATGACTCCTACTGAAGTGTTTCTTTTCCAGCTTGACTTTCCTCCTTTTAGTTAAATAAGCATCTCTTCTCATTCTCTGATGGGCCTTCTGATGACTGTTCTGGGCAATTTCCATATGAGCAAGATGTGTTATTCAAGTGGAATTTTTCCAGGCAGTAATCATATTTCCCAAAGCAATGAAAGAAATGCATATCAAAACATTGGAAAGAGAAAATATGGAAAAGAAACAAACAATTAAAAAAAAAAACTAACAATAGAAATTAAAAAAAGAAAAACAGAAATAAGCTGTTTTGATTGCCATACTTGCACAAGTACAGGAGTTAAAAGAGAATTTTGTTTGATTTACTTGTGCAAGTAGAGAGTTTTGATTGCTTGACTTGTGCAAGTACAGGATCCTAATTGAGCGGAGTGGACCAGCTTTGACCTCAGACAAGGGAATTTATCACTCCCGCTATACTATAAGTAGCTGAAAAATACCTAATCAATGTCTCCCTCATCACAAATCTACTCATTAATGAGGGTGAAACTGATTAGGTATGTTTCATTTACTTATAGTATAGCAGGAGTGATAAATTCCCTTGTCTGAGGTCAAAGCTGGTCCACTCTGCTCAATTAGGATCCTGTACTTGCACAAGTCAAGCAATCAAAAATCTCTACTTACACAAGTAAAGCAAACAAAATTCTCTTTTAAATCCTGTACTTGTGCAAGTATGGCAATCAAAACAGCTTATTTCTGTTTTTCTTTTTTTAATTTCTATTGTTAGTTTTTTTTTAATTGTTTGTTTCTTTTCCATATTTTCTCTTTCCAATGTTTTGATATGCATTTCTTTCATTGCTTTGGGAAATATGATTACTGCCTGGAAAAATTCCACTTGAATAACACATCTTGCTCATATGGAAATTGCCCAGAACAGTAATCAGAAGGCCCATCAGAGAATGAGAAGAAATGCTTATTTAACTCAAAGGAGGCAAGTCAAGCTGGAAAAGAAACACTTCAGTAGGAGTCATGAAAATATTAATTTAAAAGAATCACAGCCTCAATACAAGACAATTTTTGCAGGGGAAAAACTTTCAACGTTCCCAAATCATTTTCTTTGCCCAAGCACATCACCACAACGATTGGTAAAACAAGCAGGGATGTAATCCACCCAAAAAATTATGTTCAGATTTTTCACTCAGCTGGCTCTAATTCTTTTATCCTGTTTTAAATTCAAACACAATAAAGAAATTGGATTTCTCTGCTAACAGCTTTAATGCAGCAGGATTTTACCTTTTGAAGCCATAAACACAGCTTTTATGGAGCAGCCATGTTAACTGGTGAAACTTACGGTTAGCAGGCCAAATCAATCCGCTATTTGAGCATAGTGTAGCAGGAAAAAAATCAGCTAACAGCTAACCTTTAGTGGGAAAAAATTCAGCTAACAGCTAACAGTTAGTGTAGCGTAGCGTACATCTAATGCCGCTACGCTAATGGAAACTTCAAAATGTGTTAGCGGAAAAAAAATTACACTAATTGTTAGTGTGGCGGTTATTTTCCTAAGCTAACACTACAAAAAATTTGGCTGAAAAATTTCTTGCTGCGCTAACTGTTAGTTTAGCGGAGTGTACACCAGGAAAAAACAATGATCACTTGATGACAAGTGACATTCTGCAACTTTGGTTGCAGCTCCAAAGCTTCTCCAATCCTACTCTTCCTTTGTATTTGATTCTCACTGGTGGTTTAATTCAATAGCTCCTATTCTACTGGCTAAGATGACACTTCACTGATTCAGCTCAGTTTAAACTGATTCTGCTCAGTTGCCACCGATTCTACTTAGGTTCCACTGATTCTGCTCAGTTTCTGCTGATTCTGATCAGTTTCAAATGATTCTTCTCAGTTTCCACTGATTCTGCTCAGTTTTGACTGATTCTCTGCATTTTCCACATCCTGCTCAGTTTTAACTGATTCTGCTCATTTTTACTGATTCTGCTCATTTTTACTGATTCTGCTCATTTTTTTACTGATTCCACTCATTTTTCACTGATTCTGCTCAGTTTCACTGATTCTGCTCACTTTTCACTGATTCCGCTCAGTTTTCACTGATTCTGCTCACTTTTCACTGATTCCGCTCAGTTTTCACTGATTCTGCTCAGTTTTCACTGATTCTGCTCAGTTTTCACTGGTTTCATTTTTTTCTGTTGCTCATCAGTTTTCCCTGGCTGAGCTGAGGAGTCACTAAAGAAAAAACAAGTTCAAACTCTGGCACAAATGAGTGTTCAGTCTGGCACAGCTTATAAGTTTTCACTCCAGCATAGCTCAGTATTCCCCCTGGGAAAGCTCAGTTTTCACTCTGGTAGCTCAGTATTAAGCCTAGTTTAGCTCAGTGTTCATTTTGGTGCAGTTCAGTGTTCAATCTAGTGCAGCTCACACATGACTGTGTGGGCAAATAGCGTAGCGGCCCACCGGTGGTATATGTCACCAAGTTTCATATATATTGTTTTATATATATATTTATTTGTTAATGTATTAATAACAGTCAGTGGTACATCAGTACTGGTTTGGATTTATAGTATCTGTGGATTCTTTGTATTTTTATAATAAGCCAAAGTAAGAGTTTTGTACTGTTGTTCAGTACTTGCTGTCATTGTTTTAGTGTATATAATAATATAAATATATATCCTAGTCCCTACTAATCCTTATTACATATGTAACATGTTTAATGAAGTTACTAGGGCACTTTTTGTGGCCTTTTGTATTTTTTTTACTGGCTCTGGTGTCTGCGTGCCATGCTGGGAGCCTTACTGGGTCTAATACTTGCACGGGGGCTTGTAATCCAAATTTGGAGCGGGCTCTTAGTCACACGGGTTGGTTCAAGCTTCATGTGCTTAGAGATAGTTAAGCAGGATCTCCACTGTCTCCCCTAATTTACACAACACCTCATTTTTGTGACTGACAATGGGTTTTAAGCATATGTGTATTTATATAAAAGCATGGATTTATGTATTTCAAGGCTGAATTACATAGTGAAGGGGTAGGAATTAGGGGTACCTGTAACTGATTTACACTAGGTTAAATTTGGTTTAGGTTTAAAATATCAAATAACATTTTTTATATGTATTTTTATTTTATTGATGTTTTCAATGCTTGTGACAGGTTTCTCTGTCCTAGTATCAAGCTGACATGATGTTTAATGCTTGTGACAGGTTGCTCTGTCATAGTAGCAACCTGAAAAATATTATTGTAGAATGTGATTAAGTGTCTATTAGGTAAGTTAAAGAATGAGGAGCCTTCTTGGGGATTTCAGAAGAGCTCCTTGAATATTCATGCTCCCTTTCTAGGGAACCCAATGGGTTCCAGAGGCCAACTTGTGGGCCCTCTGGACATGCTTTGGCCTACCTGGTGACACTACAGAGGCTTGATCCTTGGGTATCTCACCAGATGCAATATATGTGTTATTTATATTGATATTTATTGTAAGATAATGATATGGCTGTTTGTTATATTTTTAATGCTTATGTATTTAATAGGGGGTATCAAGTATGCCCAAACCCACAATTAAAACCAGTGAATTACGTTTTTCCACAAAATTTCACTTTTGAGAATTCTGAACTATTCTATATAGATTCCCATGATGTTTATAAATGTTGGATTTTCAATACAGTTGATTAGATAATGGTGGATTTGTTGGGGGTTGATAAGTGCACGCCCACACAGGGGGCCCACCCATCAAAAAAAGGGCGTGCAGCCTGTACATCCTTTTTTGGGAGTGGGCACACCTGTAGATGGGAGTGCAGTCCTAATTGGCCGGAGGGATTCCCCCCGGGCAAGGAGGTTTCACAAACTCCTTGAGAAGAGGGACTCCCTCTGGTTGAGGAAACCAGGGCAGCTTGGGAGGCACTCCCCAGGGAGTGTTGTATGTGATATTTTTTGGATAACTGCATCAGATGTCTACCTTCAAGATACCATAATTGATGATCGTGGAAGGATTCTTTTCCTCATCCTTCCATTTATACTATCTGCTGTCTCAGGTATGATTTCTATTGTTCTATTTCTCATTCTTCTTATTATCTTTTACTAATGCAATATAATCCTTCCATTTATACTATCTGCTGTCTCAGTTTCTCTCATTATTGTGATTGCATGATTTGTGGGTTATATACTTTGACCGCTTTTGCCTATGTGGCCCTTCTTCCTTTCATTTCCTGGATTCAAAACACTGTGAAATACATGTAGAAAATTTCTGGGCTAAAACAAAACACAGATGCTTTTGGTTGATTAAATAAGGCCCCTGCATGATCAATCTTTTGTTTTTACACAAATAACAAGACTGACAAACAGTATGGGTGTGGTTTTTGAATAAGTTCACAGGAAATTATTTGATTTGTGGACTCAATTAACTGTGGAAAAGGTTTGTGATACCACATGTAAAACAGAAAGAATTAAAAATTATTCCATCTTATTATAGAGTAGCAGCTGCTGTTTTGATAGCCACCACAAACCTTATCATACTCCACTATTATGCAATTAATAGCACAGCAGATAAAAGTTTGAGTGCAGGAACTGTGGTATGACTTGGTTGAGAAAAGGAATTGTGCATGTAATACCAACATCTTTACAGGTAATTGTATCACAAAAAGTGTGATTAATGGACATTGTGCATACATAAGCTATGGTTTAATTCAATGATTTACTAGCCAAATATCTACAGTTTTGAAGAAGATTTCTGGATTCTGAACAGGTGGAATTTTTGCACTGCCTAGCAGGGACTAGGATGATTTGAGCTTCAAATAAATACAAAAACTTGTGAAAAAGAGCAGAGAGGATAAATAAAAAATAATAAAGAATGATACTATTCTACATAAAACTAGGTCTTTTTTTTCTTGGGAGTTATGGCATTGTCAATTTGATTTTGAAGACCACCAATAACTTTTTCTGGGTCATTTTCAGCCTCTGTGATGCCAAGGAGTACTCCTTCTAGCTACACAGGGTGCAAAAATAAATGGTAAAGAGCTGAAAGCTCTGGGATAAAATATAAGAGGGGTAATTCCAAAAGGATATGTGGAATGTGGGGATTTTTATAAGAAGATATAATTAATTATATTAAATATATTCAATATAATTAAAAATAAGAGGGGCCTGATAAATCAGGGGTGTTTAATCCCTCAAAGGTATCTTGCAAGCAGAGGATTTAGGTACCTGAACACACTGGGGCCTGTAAAAAGGGGTGGTTTAAATCCCAGATAAAAGATGGGGGAGAATCTCAAGAGAAAGGTTTATCTACTTACTAGTAATAAATTACCTTTAACAGACTTGAGGTTCTTCCAGGGGGAAACTGGACAGTTGGAAGCACTTGGAAAGGTTGTTGGAGGAGCTGGATGGACACTGAGAAATTTCAAGGGAGTAAGAAGGGGCTAAAGAACAGATACTAGGACCTTACCAGACAGAATAACAATTGTAAAGCTATGTAAGTGGGTAAAGGTTGTAGTATATATATTAAAGCATGAGGAATCAAAATACAGGGGAAAAAAGGGCTCCTTAAATGCTTTCTGGAGCCCTGATGGCGAAACAAAGGATGTATTTTTGGCTATGGGAAAAATAAAAGGAAGGGTTTAAGATTTGATATAAATATATGTAGTTGTTTAATCAACTTTCCATATGTACAGGCTGCCTACTATTCTTACAGCCTGTCTATGCTCTTTTGCTGGCATCTTGAGGCACTTCTGAACCTCTGAAAAGGGTTTGTTAGATGTGTTGATCCAAGGTTTTAGATACATGTCAATAAGTATTGATTAAATGCCATATGTAATTGTTGATCACACTTGTCAGAGTTTAAAAGGTGTGTATTGTATGCAATGTGAAATACATATTTTTGTTTGTTCTGTGGAAGCTTCAAGAGCTTCTTGTTTTATCCCTGTCATGCAGGCTCTTTGGGAATGCATGACAGCAGAGATCTGTCAACAGATAATTTCCCACTAAGGATGTAATACATTTATTTTGAGCAGTTGTTCAATTATTATTTTTGGGATGTTCCCATGTTATTTCCTTCCTCTTGTTCGTGGTCTCTTTCCCTCTGAATTATCCTTAGTCTCCCTAATATTTAATTAAATAAAGTAAATAAATAGATAGATAATATAGTATACTACTAGTATTATATACTTATATTATTAATGTCATATGTATTTGTTTTATTATGTTATTATTTAAATACATTGTTATTTTGTGGTTTTGTATATTTATTGATCTTTTTTATTCTGTATTTTAATGTATAATAATTATTTCAGCGCTTTAGTGGTAATATTCTTTCAAGTTGTTTTACTACTGGAAGTTTTAAGTTATCTGGGGTACTTTGGCTGAAGTCCCCTAGGTTATTTTACCCGCTCTTTAAGATTATGAAATAATATTTCCATTTATCCTATTATTTACTAACATATGCATTGTTTTATACTTAATATTGTATTGTTTATTTATTATTAATTTACTATGTAATAATGTATTATTATTTACATATTACTTTTTTATGCTGCTTTATCCTATCATTATTCATTTATGACCTTTTATTAAATGACTAATAATATATTTTATATTTTATATTTTATATTTATATTTTGTTCTAGTCAGGTTGTCTCTGAACTAGTAGCAAGCTGAAAGTCATGTTTGCCATCAACATAAGAAGTTACAGAATTTTCCATCCTTTGGTTGATCTGGCAAGAAAATTCAAGTCCAGTGTACTTATTAGAAGGGGGACATCCAGGAAGGGTTTGATGCCGGTAATCTTGAGACCTGAAGACACAAAGAGTGATACCCAGTGTTTCCCTCAAGTTCAGACAGACTTGAAAATCATGGAAGGAAAACTGAAATCCAATCATATCAAAGTTTTCATCTGCCAAGATTTGAGGATTGTCATAGTTTTGGGGGTTAAAGATTGGGATCCAACCTACCAGGGTCCAGCCATTGACATCACTGTTGTGATGGGGAAGATTGTGGAAGTCAAACATGGTGAAAGTGAGGACAGAGGCAAAGTCAGAGGATGTGTAAGGTTTCCTGTACTCCATGTGATTCACTGAGGGATATTGATTGATTGTGAGAAGTTCTTGATAAGTGTGAGCCTGGGTCTCTAAAGTGACAACAGGACGCAAGGATGGGGGGCAACAGTTGTATTTCAAGGGATAAAGAAACCAACTTTTAAAGAAGAAAAGGGGAAAAGAGGGAGAAAGGGAAAAGATGATTGATTGATCTGTGGTTCTAATAATCTGATTGCTCTTTAATAATGATAATCAACAACTTGAAAAGTTGGATGAACTGTGCCAGAGTCTTTGAGAACGCAACAGCCTCTTCACACAATGGAAACGTGGATGGTATCTGAGAAGACAAGTCTAATCAGCCCAGTTTTTTAGACTATGTCAAGCTAGATAGTCAAAGTTCTTTAGAGGGAAACCTATGTGGTTTGTTTCAAGGAAAAACCACAGAAAAAGACTGAAGCAAAGCTGGTTGATCTCTGAGGATGGTTGAAGCTGATCTGATCTGATGATTGGAGCTTGGATTGATCTGATTTGATGATTGATGAGGAAAGGGAAAAGGGAAGGGAAGAAGGGGAGACAGAGAATGACTTCTGTCAGAAGAGCAAGGTTCAAAAAGGGGACTGACTGAAAATACTGTTAAGGTACTGGGTGAAAGAGGCCTTTGGTTGGTTAGAGTGGTGAGCTGTAACTTGGTGAATCCTTGGTGATCTGAGTTGGTGGTTCTGGGTGTCTTTTGGTTGTGTATCCTTCCTGCAACGGGGGATACACCAACTTCAAAAATTATCAAGGTTTTCTTATGTAATCTTACATGTAGATGTGGTTGGCTGGCCTTGGTTCACTTGCCCAGCCAGCTGTAGCGTAGAATTATTTATTTAATTACTCCATGAAGGAGTTGAGCAATTACAAAGTGTTCAGTGAACACTAAGGTTAAAATTTGATGAAGAATCAGAATATGAATTCAAAACAAAATTAAAATCTGAGGTTAAAAAGATATGAGACAGTTTCTACTTAAAGAAGAAGATAAGACAGACTTTAGGTCAGCTGTGCTGGCTCTAAGGCTGACAATAAGAGTTGTGTACACCCGGGGCAAAGGCTTTCAAGTGGTCTGAGATCCATTTTCCAGCTTCAAGGAGTTGGGCCTTCTGATCATTGGGGTCAAAATTGAGGAGCTTCATTTGTTTGTGCAATGATTAGACAGAGCAGAATCTTCCAAATAACTCTGTGTTTTTGGAACACTTGCGCCAACCATCAGCCCACATTGTGGTGTGTTGCTGGGGACCGTTATTGATGACTGGAGCAACATAGTCAATCCAGCTAAGAAGATGTAAAACAAATTTTTCCTAACCTTTCTTCTCACTGGTTTCCATTTTTTGCAAAGGATAACACGACACCATACAGAAGGGGGGAAGGTTGTCTGGGGCAACAATACAAACACCGTGAGTGAGAGAGAAATAGTGCTCTTCAATGGTTTCTTGAGTTGTTATTTCTTCCATGGGACAAGGATTGTGTTGACAAGATGGTGGCACAGAGTAGTGGAAAATATGAACATGCTGGCCGGGGGAACAAAGGGGAACTTCATGCTTTTTGTGTATTCTATTCCAGCGCTTCATTTGTTTGAATGGTCGGAACCTCTTATGGGGCCTACAGATAGTGAGACACAAAGAAATCAGTAAGGAAAACACTAGAAGAATCAGGATTCAGAGAGGTTTTGAATCAGCCAAGGGAGTACAGTCTGAATGATGGTCAGTCCTCCACTCTCCTATTGATGCAAAAACAATGTCACTCAAACAGATGATGCATTGTAGGGGACGCCATGGCACAAATGAGGGTCACACCAACTGCACTGCCCCTACGTAACATAACTGTTGAGGGAAGGGAGAAATTAGAATAGATAGACAATCTGGGACAGACCCTTATTTTTTGGCTGGGTATTCTCCACCACCAAACAAGACAGCTATATGAGAAGACGTTGTGAGACACCAAAAGTGGTTTTCACCTCTTTTGGCTGGATTTAGAGAAGTATTTATGGGTTAAAAACCTGGCTCTCTGAAAACAAAAGACTAAGAACACCCCCAGCTAGGCTGGAAGAAGAAGACAGTGGTCTAGTGTAGTTGAATAGTTATAGCACAAGTTCCAAGAGTGGATTGGTTGTGAGTGTGATATGTGTGTCTTGCAAAGTTTCAGTATTTCTGTCACGCTCTCTGATGCCAAGGACTGATATCCTTCTAGCTACCCAAGGTGCAAGGCAAAAAATATGGGCAAAAAAGGGGTTTTTGATCTTTTATATTAATATTTAAAAGATCAAAGATTTATGGAGGGGCCAGAAAGCTGGGGTGTTTAGTTCCCTCCAAAGGTGTTTGTGCTAAAAGCAGAGAACTGAACCTTTAAAACTGGGGCCTGCAAGCAGGGGTGTTTAGTCCCAGTGAAATAGTGGCTAAGAAAGGGCCACAACTCCTAGTAGGAAAAGACTTACTGTAGTAGGCTTTGAGGGAAGGAGGTGGGGGGCTTTCTTATGGTAAACTGAGCAGCTGGAAGCGGCTGGAAAGGGGGGCTGGAAGGCTGGACAGAGTTGGGGTTGAGGACAAGAGGCTTTGAAGTCTTGGAGACTGATTTACTGGGCAGGACACTAGTATGCTGGACTGGTGGAATGCTGGGTGTAAATATGATAAAAGCTGGGGAATAAAAATACAGGGGGAAGCAAGGGCCTCTTAAATGCCTTTCTGGAGCCCTGATGGCGAAACACAAAGTGGTATTTTGGCTATGGGTATACTACAAGGAAGGAGTTATCCTTAGTAGAAATAAATGATGTAATTTATCAAATTATTACATGTACAGGCTGTCAATAATTAATACAGTCTGTGAATCATCTGTAGACATCATTTGAGGGCGCTTCAAGAGCTCTTAGTTTGATGTAAAACATGTATTGATCACTTGATCAATAGAATAAAAAAGAAATAATCAAATTATAGTACAGAATCTTATTTCTGTTTAATTTGGTTATTTCATATGTAAGGTTTTGTACCATGGGATTTCTTGTCATACTTGCATGGAGGGCGCTTTTACAGCTCTCCATTCAATTATTTGACAAGCAAACATCATGGGAAAAGTGTCAACATTTATTATTTTCCCGTGATTAAATAAGCTTGTCATTTATTTTAATTGTACAAGTTCTTTTAGATTTGTTTGAAGTATCCTGATGTTTTCTATATCCCCTGCTTCGTGTCTTTCATGTGTTATGATATTATTTAACTTATACTGTATGTATTTGTATAAGTTGATAATAATACAAACACTATAAAACAGCGTGATATTTATGTCAAATGTTATTTAATATTTTATTTATGTATTTAAAGGATAATTACATAGTTTATTTAAGTGATTATCCCGTACTTTAAGGACTGTTACTTACTAGGATAATCTCATATTACATATGTTTATACCTAGTGAGTATTTTAGCGCTTAGTAGGAGTATTCTTTAAGTTAATTTTATTATTAGAAGGAGTAAGTTGTCTAGGGTACTTTGGCTGAGGTACCCTAGGTTGTTTTACTTGCTCTTTCAGAATATGAAATAATATTCTCACTTATCCCAAAGGTTAATGAGTTATTATTTATTTTATTATTAATTAATTTATTATATTTGTTTATTCCATTATTACTACTTAATAATGTTTATATTTTAAAATTTTATCTTTTTATTATGTTTATTATAATTTATGTTACATTATCACTTGTGTAATAATGTCTCTGTCATATATATTTTCATTAATTAATTATTACTTATTTATTGTTCTAGTCAGGTTGTCTCTGAACTAGTAGCAAGCTGACAATTTCATAAGTGGCAGAGAGTTAAATTGTAGTAATTAATTTTGATCAGATGGGGGGGAACTGGTCTGATGATCTGATGTGATGAGATAATATCAGATCAGATGGGGAAAGAGGAAGGGAGAGCCCCTTGGTATATAGGAAAATGGGAGGCATTTATGCTGGTATTCTAGTTACATGAGGGGTTTTAGATGGTGTGCTTTTACAAATGAGGATTTTTAGCTGGAATGCTGTGCAGAGTAGAGCTTCATATAGGGTGGCAGTGTAGTTATGAACAAATTTAGCTAGTGATCTAGTTACAAGTGTGGCTTGCACAGTCTTCTTGTTGCTATGCAGCTGGATGTATGTGGCTTATTTTCACGCTCTGTGATGCCAAGGACTGGTATCCTTCTAGCTACATGAGGTGCAAGGCAAAACACAATATAGAATAAGAGTTTTTGGGTGATTTTTAATATCTTCTGAAGGGAACTTGGGATCTCTATCACTGATAATAATTTTTGGTATTCCTACGTCAGACATCATTCTGTTCCAGAAAAGCATGGCTACTTCCATAGCGGTGTCATCTTTATGGTTTGGTATAAACCTGGCCCTCTTGGAATATCTATCTACTACAACTAAGACAGAGTTTTAAGAATAAGATCCTCCTGGAGGTAGTCCTGTCACAAAGTCCATGTTTATGATTTCCCATCTAGAAGTAGGTTCCTTAATTGTTTGAAGTAATCCAAATATCTTTCCTGTTTGTTTGTTAGATTTTTGGAAAATTATACAGCTTTTTATATATTCTGTGGTTTGATTTTTCCAATCAACCCACCAAGCTGTATTCTTAATTCTCTCTATAGTCCTTTCTTCTGAGAAATGGCCTGAACCTATCACGTCATGACATTCTTCTAGCATGTTTTTAATTGGAGATTTATCACAGATCACTAATACACTAGAATGTCTGTGTCTATAGTATATGAGACCATCTAGCAGTGTAAATTTTCCTTCAGAATATGGTTTGTGAAGGGAACTATGTAGACTAGCAATCAGTTCAGGGGAACTATTCTGATTACTAAGGATTTCAATTAATTTGACCATTTCAGCACCTTTTTGGTAACTATGTTCTACTAGGTCAAAATAAGCTTGATCCAAGTCACAAACATGAATTCCCAAAATGGGAAATATATCTTCATCTTCTGGATCATATGCAGGATTATCTGGAGTATTGGGTAAAGCCCATCTAGTAAGTCCATCTGCATTTTTATGTTTAGCTCCTGCTTTATGTACAATAGTCATGTGCCCTCTGTACTGTTGAATAGAAATCTGCCATCTTAACATGTGTCTGTTAGGAGGTTTCATATTCATAAGAGTTTTGACCGCAGTACAATCAGTGACTACCACTACTTTGCAACCTTCTAAATAATAATTTAATTTGTCCAAAGCCCAAACAAGAGCTAAACATTCCATCTGGCTGGCGCCATATTTCTTCTCTGTCATTTTTATTTGTCTAGAGATGAATAAAATGGGTTTTTCTATTGGTTTATCATCAATTTGGAACTCTTGATGTAAGGCAGCTCCTAAACCATCTAGACACGCATCAATGTATAAAATGAAAGGTAATGTATAATGTGGTTGAGCTAAAACAGGTGCTGTAGTTAGAGCTTCTTTGAGGGATTCAAAATCTTTCACTCTGGCGTAAGTCATTTCAAAAATTGTGTCTTTGCTACATACTTCATACAAGATTTTAGACATATTGGCAAATTGTTGGATGTGTTGTGTATAATAACTGCAGAAACCAAGGAAGGATTGGATCTCAGCAATATTCTGCGGCATTGCATTCAACATTACAGCAGCTACTTTATTTTGATCAATGGCCAATGATAATCCTGAAACTATATGTCCCAGTGATTTTAATTCCATAAACCCAAAATGACACTTTTTAATAGACATCTTGAGTCCAGCTTTAATAGCTGTCTGAAGTACTAAATTAATTTTTTCTTTATGGGAATCCCAATTCTCAGAATATATGATTATATCATCAATGTATATCATCATCCAACATTGGCAGATAAATGACCCAAATATAGAATCCATCATTCTTTGAAAATGGCAGGGAGCATTTTTTATTCCAAAAGGCATCCTCAAATACTCATACACTCCAAGATGGCAAATAATCCTCATGAACTGTCTGCTTTCCACGTCACTGGAAATTTGATGGAAACCTTTAAGCACACCCATACAAGGAATATACTTTGCCTTGGATAAATTATGCAAAGAATGATCTATCCTGGGTATGGGGTAATTATCAGCTTTAGTATAATTGTTTAATGCTCTAAAATCTCCTACCATTCTAGAATTCTCATTATGCCAAGCTATGATAATAGGTGTGGTGATCTCTACCTGTTCATTATGACCAACGTTTCTAATTACTTTCAGGTCTAGCAATTCTGTAATGTGAGTTTCTAAAGCCATCCTAGATTTTGGACTAGAGGGATAAGGGGGTCTCCTTAAAATTGGTGGATAAGGCTCCGTACAAGTCAATTCAAGTTTAATATCATGACCTTTCACATTACCTATTGGTTCTTCTGTAGTACAGAAAGCTTCTTTGTTATTATAGCATATTTTCAGTATATCTGGTTGTTGTTCATTATCTAGTTTGTCACTAATAGCAGGTTGTGAAAGATATTCTTTATTGATGGATTCTAGTTGTTCATTTACTATCTCCTCAGATTTGCTATTAGGTGATGGTAATCTTATATTGATATTACAGATTTGGAATTTCTTTTTACAGTCAGCTCCAATGTTGAATTATCTGTCTTTACTTTGGAAAATATCAAACCCATACATGCAGAAATTATCATTTCCTAATATAAGATAATCACAAATGGCATCTTGTAGTACTACAAACTCAATATGCAATCTAAGAGATCCCTTAGAATGAGGGAATATGAGAGACATGGGTATAATTCCTACAGGTTTCATGGAGGAATTACAACTACCAAACTTTGCTTTAGGTACTGGTAATTGTCAGCTTGCTACTAGCTCAGAGACAACCTGACTAGAACAAAAATAAACATAAAATAAAAAATTTAGTATTACTCATTTAATAAAAGGTAATAAATGAATAATAATAAGATAAAGCAACATAAAAAAGCAATATGTAAATAATAAATACATTATTACATAGTAAATTAATAATAAATAGATAAATACAGTAATAAGTATAAAACAATGAATATGTTAATAAATGATAAGATAAACGGAAATATTATTTCATAATCTTAAAGAGCGTGTAAAATAACCTAGGGTACTTCAGCCAAAGTACCCCAGATAACTTAAAACTTCTAGTAGTAAAACAACTTGAAAGAATATTACCACTAAAGCGCTGAAATAATTATTATACATTAAAATACAGAATAAAAACCATAAATACATATACAAAACCACAAAATAACAATGTATTTAAATAAAAACATCATAAAATAAATACATATAACATTAATAATATAAGTATATAATACTAGTAATATACTATAGTATATATTTATTTATTCTATTACATACTAGGTACACTAAGGATGATTCAGAGGGAAAAAGACCACGAACAAGAGGAAGGAAATAACATGAGAAACTTCTGAAAATAATAATTGAACAACTGTTCAAAATAAATATACTACATCCTTAGTGGGAAATTATTGATTGACAGATCTCTGCAGTCATGCATTCCCAAAGAGCCTGCATGACAGGGATCAAACAAGAAGCTCTTGAAGCGCCCACAGAACAAACAAATACATGTATCTCACATTGCACACAATACAAAACAAATTAAACTCTGACAAATGTGATCAACAGGTACATGTGATATTTAATCAATACATTTTGACATGTAATTAAAACCTTTGATCAACACATCTAACAAAACCTTGTCAGAGGTTCAGAAGCGCCTCAAGATGCCAGAAAAAGAGTGTAGACAGGATTTACCCATAGTAGACAGCCTGTACACATGGAAATTTGATTAAACAACTACATACATTTGTATTAAATCTTAACCCCTTCCTTTTAAATGTCCCCATAGCCAAAAATACATCCTGTGTTTCGCCATCAGGGCTCCAGAAAGGCATTTAAGGAGCCCTTGTTCCCCCTGTATTTTGCCTCATCATGCTTTAATATATATACTACCACCTATACCCACTTACATAGCTTTTACAATTGTTATTCTGTCTGGTAAGGTCCTAGTATCTGTTCTTTAGCCCCTTCTTACTCCTTTGAAATTGCCCAGTGTCCACCCAGCTCTTCCAACACCCTTTCCAAGCGCTTCCAACTGCCCAATTTCCCCCTGGAAGAACCTCAAGTCTGTAAGGTAATTTATTACTAGTAAGTAGATAAACCTTTCTCTTGAGATTCTCCCCCCCATCTTTTATCTGGGATTTAAACCACCCCTGTTTACAGGCCCCAGTGTGTTCAGGTACTTAAATCCTCTGCTTGCAAGATACCTTGAGGGATTACACCACCCCTGATTTATCAGGCCCCTCATATTTTTAATTATATTAAATTTATTTAATATAATTAATCATCTTTTACCGCTCATACCTTATATCTTTATTGGTATTACCTCTTATAAATCCTCCCAGAGCTTTATATTGCTCTTTATCTTTTATTTTGCACCTTGTGTAGCTAGAAGGATTACTCCTTGGCATCACAGAGGCTGACAGTAATAGATGTTGTTTCCATTCAGGGTAATTATGATTTAAAAATTCAACACTGGTGCAGGAACAGAAGGCACCAATATCTAAGAGTACTTTCAATTTTTTGCTATCAAATATCACCATAGAGTAACTTGTTTTTCCTAAAGTATAATTCATTCCAGAATCAGGTTTGTTGGTGAGTAATTTGGCATCAGAAACATGTCCTACAATCAGAGATTCATCCCATCTTTGAGGAAGGTGGGATTCACCATGTATTTCATTTATAGAAATGGGATCTCCTATATCAGCCTGAATTACTACTACTCTATGGTCTCCGTCCTCTTCTGATTCTGGACCAAAATAAGATCTATTTTGTTCTATTGACACTATATTAAATCCAGTTTGGGAAACTGTATCTTCATCATCTTCATCAGAGTCTACTTGAACATTATTAATTTTCTTACGGGGTTTAGTACAATAAGGCTTTTTGTGGCCTATTTCTCCACAGTTGTAACATTCGGGTATCTTAGTCTTTTTTGGTAACAGTGAGGGCTAATTTATCTTTGGAATCATCTTTATTCTCATAATTATTTTTATGAAAATTTTTCACTTTCTTGTTAAGACCTTTCATTTGTGCAACTTTTTCCATAACGGCAATAAGGTATGCAAAATCATGAGTTCCTTGTTTCATTCTACATCTGACAGAATGTTGAAAGTTTCCTCTAGATTTACGTAGAAGTTGGATTATAATATATGCAATCAATTCTTTTCTTCTGTTTCACGCACCATCTGTGTGGGGTGTGTTTTTGAGGATCAAAATAATCAGCTTCATATAATTTACTCATTTTTTCCTCCCACATTCTGGTACCAAATTTGGCTTTGATAAGTTGTTTCCACGTATCCCATGTTTGCAAGCCAATTTCTTCCTGTGTAGCTACATGCCATTCTGGTGCTACTCCTTCAAACAATCTTGGTAACCTAGTAGTTATCAAGTCTTCTGAGCCTCCATAAGTTGTAATAATATGGTCAATATACCTAATAAAACTAATGTGATCATATTCTCCTTGTCCAGAGAATTTAGGCCAATCAACTAATGGGGGCATCAATTTATTAATAGTGGCCAAATCTAAGCTATGATTGATCACAGTTGCATTCCTAGAAGGTTCTCTTTTGTTATTTTAATTAGTACTTCTCATAAAAGGATTATTAAATTAATGGGCAAAATAAGGGGAATTTTGTGATATCTTGGGCGCCACAAATTCTTTGGTGATTATATTATGATTTTGATTGATTTTAATATCTCTTAAATCATTCTTAATCATATGTATTTCAGAATTAAAATGATTAGTAAGTTGTCCTATAGAAGAATTAACACTATCTAGATTATTATTCATTCCTGCATTCATTTGTATTAATAAATCTTTGATTTCATCTAAAGAATTATTGTTAACATTTTAAAACTTCTTCTTTAATATCTTTAAAGATATTACTCTCACTTAAGTCAAGGGGCAATTTGGTCAAAACTTTAATCAATTGGGAGAGTTTTGAATCAATATCATTATTGATTAAGGAAGAGGATTTAGCAATTCTATGTACAATGTTGTTATGGTTAATTTTGAAATTACTATCCAAATTAGTAATATTTCTATTTACTACATCAACACTATCTAGAATGGCACGAAAATAAGAAATGTTTTCTACTCTGTGCTGTCATAAAGTTCCTTGGCGGCTTGAATCATGAGCAATATTTCTTTCCACTTGCGCGGGTTGTTGTACAACTTGCGCAGGTTGGAGGAGTTCTTGCGTTTTGCTTTGCCGTTGTGTTGTTTGGGAGCGGGGAATCATAGTTTCTTCTCGGTCCAGGGATTCTAGTCTTGTACGTATTTCTCAATCTCTTTGTTTGAGATTAGTTTTTGAAGGGTCTTCTGGCTGTCTTGCGCGTTGGTTAGGATCTGCCGGTGAAAAGTCAAGTCGTTGCCTTTGACTGCTTTTTTGCTGCGGTTACGGACGAGGACTTTGATTTGTTCGTCCTTTGTCAATGCCTGTATATCCTTCAATTTATGGATGATTCTGATCTCCGGCGATTTGGTGCGCACAGGGATAACCTCCGACAAATTCGATGGAAGATTAATCTCCATAGCTTTGCTTGTATCCTTGCTCTTCGTTGGATCACCGAGAGGGATCATCTTGAACTTCATGTTCTTGATGCAACTCTGCAACTTGGTCTCTTTGGGCAATTCTCTTGGAGTGAGGGAGAGGTCCTGCGAGAGTTGGTTGGTTTGATCTGGTTGACATAGTTTTTTAGTCAGTTTTTTTATTTTTCTTATTTTTTACATTATTTTTTATTTTATTTTTAAAAGAAGAAAAAATATAAGACAATCAAAAGAGATACTGACCGTTAGAGATAACATTGTCTATAATAGGGACGGTAGCGGATCTAGAGGTGACCGGGGTAGGAGTACTATTCTCAGGTGTTGTAGAAGTGACGGTTGCGGCTGTCACTGTATATCAGAAATGAATCAAAGAGAGAGTTGTTAGTTTTTATTTTTATTTATTATTTTATTTTTTATTTTTATTATAATGTAGTAAAAAAAAGGTAAAGACTTACTTCTGGCTATTCGTCAAGCTTTCTTGTTGGCTTGATATTCTTGGAAGAGTTGATTGACCAAGAGAGCCGTCTCGAGATCCTTTTCTTGCTGTATATGTAGATGATGTGTAGCTATCTGCAGCTGTTCTTCGCGGTTTAGTGATTCCCAAGATGACAGAATATAGTTTGCAATGTATTCTTCTTTTGTCAACCTTAAATATCAAAGATAATACTGTATCAGCTCCGCGTTTTCTTTCAAACCCACTGAAAAACAAAATAAATAAAGCCAGATGAGTGTTTGTTCTAGAAAAAAAATATTTAGGATATGTAAAAATATTTTTTTCAACTAAGATTTTTTATAAGGGTAAAAGAAAAAAAAAATTGTTGTTTTTTTTTGAAAGTTTTATGAGATTTTTTATGAATTTTTTAAGGGCATTAATAAAAAAACCCAGTTTTTCTGCGTTTACACCCGGTTTTACGCAGCGGCAACGTAAAATTTGCTGTGGAGTACACCCGGTTTTCCGCGTTTACACCCGGTTTTTTGAATTATTTCTTTGTGGGCGGAATTTTAAGGTTTTTCATAATTTTGAAATCGTTAAAAATACTTCTTGTTGTGCAGAATTTTATGGTATTTTTTATTTTCCAAAAAAACAACATCTTCTATTTTATTTTGCCCATACACCCGGTTTTTTCAAAAAAAATTCCCCACGGCTCAATTTTCAGGATTTCTCAAAGTGTTAAATCTTCTTAAAGCACTTTAAGGGGTGTAGAATTTAATGCAACAAATAGTTTATTTTTAAATTTACTGGTTTTGTTTTATGATTTTTGGACAGAACTTATTTGTAAACACCTTCACGGCTGTCTTTTAGGATATTTGGGGAGTTTTTAAATGGTTTCATACACTTGAGAGGGTGAAGAATTCATTGGAAAGAAATACAGATCATAAAATCGACTTGTTATCAGGATAAAATGGAATTTTTATCAGAATAAAATGGAAATATAGGAAAATAGACAAATAACTATTCAACATCAACAATCTTATTAATTCTGGCAGATCTTCTTATTGGAGGGAAAAGAAAATTTTCCCCAAGGTCCAAATTGGGCTGAATCCACTCTTTCCACAACAGAGCTTCCTCTTCAGCCCAATGTTGCCAATATGGATCAATCCTAGGGGAAGGCCATATTTCAGCCTTAAACGTGAAGCTGATGAGATGAAGAAGACTGGGAATGAGTATGAGACATATGGGAGAGTGGGTGGTGGGTGGAGAAGAGAGAGGGAGATAAATGGTGGGCATTAGACCAGAAAACAAGACCACAGGTCTTTTATAAGTGTCAGCCATCAAGTATCCATGAGCAGGGAAGGTCATCCAATACTTCAGTGGGGCCTGTCCTTTTCCATCCCAAGAGAGTGCATCAATCAGATCCTTGTGGTTGGCGCCCCATATATTCTTTAGCATCTGATGGTTTGAATAGACAGGGTTTGATTTGATTTCTTCTTTCATTTCCTTGCGAATTTTCATCCATTTGTCTGAGGAAAGTCCCATGCTGACCGCAGCGGATCGAAATCCACAATTCCCATTGCCTTTGACATCGGTAATCGTAGAGAGATGTTGGATGGCTTCTTTGGGATGAATGTGGTCTTTGTACTTGTACTGAAAGAAAAGATTAATTGTATATACAGTGAACACTAAATAAAAGGAAATTACTACCCAACTCAACAGCCACATTATTGTAAGTACTCCAACTGAGTGCCTCAGACATATAGGTGTCAGGATTAGAGATTGAGCTGGCATTCATTGAGGTCTATGAAAGGGTAACCAATAAGAAGCTCAGAAGTAAAGATCTCTTCAAAAAAAATGAGGAAAACTCACATCAAAAGGCCTATAAGCATCATCTTCTGCCAAAATGTATTCATATGTCTTGGTCCTTTTAACTGATTCAAATTTCACCTGTTTAAGTATTTTTCCAGACCTCTGATGTATCAAAAAATCATTTAACTTCAGTGTAATGTACTCAAGATGGAAATAAAAACACTTACAGTATTCAAATTTCCTCCTTCATGTTCTGAGCCCTGTTGAATGATATCATCCACCTCTGGAAGCTCTCCACTTGATTCAGACTCCTCCTGACTTTCCTCTTCTGTTGACACAGCCTAGAAAACACAAGGAAAAGAATTAGATGTGATATTTGAGTGAAGAATAAAGATGAATCATTACCTCGGATTCCTCAGATTCATCCATCTTCTTAGGCCTACCACGTCCCTTTGTCTTGGCCAAAGGTTCCTACAAGTTCACAAGAAATCAATAACCAAAGACAAACAGACAAGAGATAAATGAATAAATACCTTGTGTTCTGTCACCTGCTTCCTTGGCCTTCCTCTTCCTTTCTTCTCCAATTCTGGGTATTCATAGCCTGAAGGATCCCTTTTTGTTGAAGTAGTTGATTTGTGTTTCCTTTTGGCACCCTTTGGTCTTCCTCGTCCTTGGTGATCCTTGCTAAAGAGAGGTTCCTGGATGGCCACTGTGGTGTAGTTCCCTTGAAAGAGCTTCTTGATTTCACCAATGTAGAATTTTTGCTCGCCAGGTTGAAACGTTTGGAATTCCTTAAAGAGATCTGTTAAGAAAATTTCCTCGTTGTTTTCTTTGGTGGGAACTAGACCGTCACTTGATCCATCGTTGTTGTCCTCTTCAATGAATGTCTGCTCATAAATGGAGGCAAAACACAAATTAGAACTATAAAACTATGAAGGAGAAACAGAAACCAGGAAATTATATTAGACAACTCACTTCAAGATCCTTTTTAACATGCCACTGAGAATGGAAATTGCAATGGGTGAATTTGCTGCCAAGTCCTTTTGCTTTGATGAATGCAAGGGATTCCCATGTGAGAAGAGTAGTTTCCAGTGCAAGTGGTAGTTGGCGGTTTAGAGATGTGATGAGAATGGATGATCTTGAGGGCATAGTGGGAGATGGTGCCATTTAGATCACCAACACAAGGGGGGAGGCCAGTGAGGAGTTTGTAGGAGTGCTGAGATGATTTGATGTACCGTTCGTGAAGTTGATTGGTCAGAGCTTGGTGGATTTGTTTGACAACAGCAGCAAAGGAGGCAGTGGAAGAGTTGATGAATCGTTTGATGTACGCGTGAAGACCTTTGACTCTAGAGGTGATAGTGTTACCAAAGTGGGGTTTCTTGTCGACAAAAAAGGCTACAATTTTTTCTTTGCAAGGGAGGATGTTGGAGATGATGTAGTCGGCGGTTGGCGGATTCCAAGTCATAGAGAGCTGAGTGAAGTTCTTGTGATAGTCTGAAACAGTTTTGGAATGGAGTAACTAATTCCAATGGTTTTGAAAGGTGGACCATTCTTCTTCAGGGTTGAAATGTTTGTAGCAGTTGGACTGGATATTCTTCATAATGTGCCAGGAGCAGAGGAGATGTGAGGAATTTGGGAAGACATGTTCAATTGCTTTGATTAGGGCGGCCTCGTTGTCGGTGACTAGTACAGATGGAGATTGATTGTCCATTGAGATTCGAAGCTGATCCAAGGCTCAAGAGTAGTTGGCTATCTTCTCAGCAGAAAGGAAACAGAAAGCCAAGGAAAAAGATTTGTTTGAAGAGTTAATACCAACAATGTGAAGAAGGGGCATTTTAAACTTGTTGGTTTTGTAGGTGCAGTCAAGGAGGAGAGTGGGAAATTGTTTTGCCAAGTCAAGGGATTTTGGATGAGCAAAGAACACAGAGGTCATGTGGCCTTCGGAGGTATCAATCGTGTGGCAGAATTAATGATGGCGGATTTCATGAACAAGAGCTTCAATCAGGGTACGTCCTTCAAGTTGGGTGGATCTCAAGAGGTTACAGTGATTGTAGATGGTATTGAGGGTGACAGAAGAGGGGAGATTGGTGTCTTGCAATAACGCAGTCTTAATAGTTAATGGTCAAACTCCAGAATGGGTTAATTGGGTGACAGTGGTTTTTTGTTCTTTGGTTAATTGGCGATGGACGGCATGGATGGAAGGATCTTCAGAAGCTGGGTGGTTGTGGCTAGGATCTTTGATCTTGATTTGGAAGTAGCCTTTCTTCTTATAGAAGTTTCCAGTAAGTTTGAAAGGACAGGAAATCTTTTTGGTCTTCCCCAATTGAGTACCATCTTTGGTCTGAAAAACCCCAGATCTGTCACATTGATAAGTGGATCTGTTCTCCCCATTTTCAGTGGAGGAATGGGTTATGCAGAGGGCATAGCCATGCTTCTTGGCCCAAGTTTGGACAGAGCTATGCATTTCCTCCTTTGCTTGATATGTTAACTCATGAGGAGGAGCAAGGTTGGGTACTTCAGGAGTGGTGGCGGGAGTGGTGGCGGCATCTTTGGCGAGGAAGAGGGGGTTGATGTGAGACATGTTGGATTTTGGGGTTTTTTTGGATGGGGGAAAGGTTGAAAAAATTGGTGGGGTATGGAAGATTTTGAGGTGGCGTGGAGAGGGGAAAAAAAAGAAGTTTTTTGGTGTTATTTTTGGTGGGTTTGGGTGGAAAATGGATGAGGAGTAGTGGGGGGAGTGAAAATGGGTGGTGGGAGGAGTTGGGAAAATTTGGGGAAAAAAGTGAAATTGGTGACTGGGGTTGCGGAGAGGAGGAAAAATGGGGAATTTCGGTGTTTTTTTTGTGTGGATCGGTTGAGTGGTTTATGAGTTACGGGGGGTTGATGATTTAGGGGGGGTGGTGTTGGTTTTTGATTGTGGTGAGCGGATTTCGATGTGGTTGATGTTGGAAGTTGGATGAGCATACCTGGGAAGCCTGTGCGCATCATATGCCACCCTCATTTTGCATATTGAATAAAAACTTGAAATTAAATAAAACCGGGTGTGCGCGCGGGAAACCGGGTTTGCTGCGCAGAAAACCGGGTGTAAACGCGGAAAAACTGGGTTTTTTTATTAATGCCCTTTTTTAAAGATTTTTATGTGTAAAAGATATGTAATTTTTATGGATTTTTCACGAATTTTCCAGAGGATATATACTGGGAAAAATAAGGAATAAAGGATGTGGTTTGGATAATTTTTTAGAGAGATTTTCGATTTTTTATATAAAAAAAATAGTCAGGAGGAAAAGGTAAGGAATTGTTTATCCAATGATAAAAATGGTAATTCCTGGCCAGACCCCCAATTGTAACGCTCTGTGATTCCAAGGACTGGTATCCTTCTAGCTACACAAGGTGCAAGGCAAAAAACAATATAGAATAAGAGTTTTTGGGTGATTGTTAATATCTTTTTTATCAATATAAAAGATATTAAAGTTTTCTAGGAGGGGCCTGCAAGCAGGAGTGTTTTATTTCCCTCCAAAGGTTATTTAAGACCTTAATAAACTGAGGGCCTGAAAGCAGGGGTTGTTTAGATCCCAGTGGTAATAGTGGCTGAAAAGGGCCACAACTCCTGAAAGAAAAAGACTTACTGTAGGCTTTAAGGGGAGGAGTGGGGACTTTTCAGAGGACAACTGGACAGCTTGAAGGGGTTGGAAAGTTGTGTTGGACAGCTGGGCAGAGTTGGAGTTGAGAGAAAGAGGCTATAAGTCTTGATGACTGATCTACTGGGCAGGACACTAGTATGCTGGACTGGTGGAATGCTGGTTGTAAATATGATAAAGCTGGGTAATCAAAATATAGGGGGAAGAAAAAGCCTCTGAAACTATTTGCTGGAGCCCTGATGGCAAAACAGCAAGTGTTATTTTGGCTATGGGAACACTACAAGGGAGGAGTTATCCTTAGTAGAAATAAATGATGTAATTTATCAAATTATTACATGTACAGGCTGTCAATAATTAATACAGTCTGCTCATCATCTGTAGACATCACCTTAGGGCGCTTCAAGAGCTCTTAGTTTGATGTAAAACATGTATTTATCACTTGATCAATAGAATAAAAAAGAAATAATCAAATTATAGTACAGAATCTTATTTCTGTTGAATTTGGTCATTTCATATATAAAGTTCTGTAACATGAGATTTCTTGTCATACTTGCATGGTGGGCGCTTTTACAGCTCTCCATTCAATTATTTGACAAGCAAACATCCTGGGAAAAGTGTCAACATTTATTATTTTCCCGTGATTAAAAGGATCTTGTCATTTATTTTAATTGTACAAGTTCTTTTAGACTTGTTTGAAGTATTCTAATGTTTTCTTTATCCCCTGTTCCGATGTTTTATGATATTATTTAACTTTTGTATAAGTTAATAATAATACAAAGACTATAAAACAGCGTGATATTTATGTCAAATGTTATTTTATATATCTTATTTATTTTTTGAAAGGATAATTACATAGTTTATCTAAGTAATTATCCCGTATTCTAGGGACTTCTAATTACTAGAATACTCTCATATCACATATGTTCATACCAGGTAAGTATTTTAGCGCTTAGTAGGAGTATTCTTTAAGTTAATTTTATAATTAGAAGGAGTAAGTATTCAAGGATACTTTGGCTGAGGTAACCTAGGTCATTTTACTTGCTTTTTCAGAATATGAAATAACATCTTCACTTATCCCAAAGGTTAATGAGTTATTATTTTATTTTATTATTAATTAATTTATTATATTTGTTTATTCCATTATTACTCTGTAATAATGTTTATATTCTAAAATTTTATCTTTTTCTTATATTTATTATAATATATTACTTATGTAATAATGTCTCTTTCATATGTATTTTTTATTAATTAATTATTAATTATTTATTGTTCTAGTCAGGTTGTCTCTGAACTAGTAGCAAGCTGACACTTATGGTTGCTACACAGCCCCATTTATACAGAAATACATGTGTAATTTAAGTATACACCCTTTATAAAGTACACATAGTGTAACTGTGTATGTGAAATAGAATATCTGTGGTGAAAAAGATATTGGAGTGTTGTAAAATATATATGTAAACACAAAAATTAAATTTTCCCCTCCAGAACAGAAATTTCTACCACAACGTCTGAGGTGGAAAGGAAGGAGTAAAGAGCATATTGATGGTGTGGTAGAGTGAGGTTTTGTTCAGCTCTCCTGGGTGTCTTGCTTGGCCACCCCATACATAGATCGAGTCGTCCCAAGCCGCTAATAGCTGCCCATAATTAGTGATGGGCTGCAATTGATCTGAAGCTATCTGATACCAAACATGAGCTGAGTGTGATGTTCATTCAGTATCATGAGACAAGTTAATTATATCTGGTTGAGATGGTTGAAGGAACGTACTGATGAGATCAAGAGCAAACATGTCATTGAAGCTGGTAATGTTGTTGTTGGTCCCACTGAAAACATACATGTAGTGGTGAGCACAGGTTGCCAAGTGAAACTTGGAAGGGGATGGCATTGATCCTGAGAAAGAAATACATTTCCACTGTTGCGTTGGGAACAAGTACTCCCAAAGATTGTTGTAGAGATCTGTTGAGTTTTCATTCTTCTTTTCCTCCCAAATTTACCAAACAAATCACTCATTCATTTTTACTTCTCTAATCAACTTGAGTCAGACTAGAATGCAACTTTTTATACTAAGCTTTTTGTATTTACAACTCTTAGTTCTAATGTCTGCTTATTCTGTTTTCTGATTCATTTTCTAATTATTAAAATTTAATTAGGTGAATTAACACCTCATACTATTTGTGACCTATAAAAATATTTTGTCTTAATTGATTTGCCTGGCTTGTCAAAAAGAGACTGAGATGCTTTTCTAGTCAATTACTTGCAAGAACCTATTTTTTCTGTCTCTTAAATTTCATTCAATTGCCCTCATTCATTATTGTTTTTCTCAACCACAATTTGACACACTTGTAACTAGTCTATAAAAGAAATAGCCTAGTCCAAGCAATAACATCATCAGTTCTCCTCATTATAAAAATGTCCCCAATATTGAGTCCTTCCCAGAGTCTGTTCAAAAATCCCCTCCTTCTCTTCTCTCATAATTCTAATAATACCAGAACCGTTTGCACCTCTGAAAACAATCCACAATGTATGAAACAGGATGGCCGAGTGACCAGTGCAAGAAATTGGCAGGGAGGAGAGCCTTTCCCAGGATGATGAGGAAGGCGCTATATTGCAATAGAGCAATAATGTTAATTTTGAGTGAAATGTATGAGGGAAAGGGGCATGGAGTAGAAAATTTGGACAAACATTCGTCCAAGTTTATTCTCCAGAGGTATTTATCAATTGATCCAATGGTATCATGTCCACCAAACATGTAGAGGAATCCTTCAAAGATTGTTGACGATCTCCCAATTACAGAGGGCCGAGAAAGACCAGAGACTGTAATGCGGCTCCAGTAGCGGCTTGCTATTGATAGGACATATAGGTGACTGTCAGTTGCTGTGATGTTGTTGAGAGAAACCTTACCACCCCAGAGATACAGATGATGGTTGTTAGAAGCAAGAAAGGTGTTTCATTGAGGAGAAGGGATTAGTCCCCGGGTTTTGAAAGCAGAGGCTGTAAGATTGGGATGACAACTGCTAGAATCAATGATGAACAAGAAGAGGTTGTTCTGTAAGGTACCATCAAATGAGCCTCCAAACAAATAGAAGGTTGGTGGATTGATAAGCGATACCAGCAATGTTGAAGCAGAACCAAGACACGGGAACAGTGGCTGTACTGTGATGTCGGTGTTGGAGATAAGCTGGTGGGTAGCATGGGGAAACATCAATTGATTGTGGTAGAGTTTATTGAGAATGTTGCAGCTTGATGGTGGGCTGTTGCAAAGGGAGAACAGCAAGGCTTTCTCGACCAAGCAATTTTGATTGTTGATGCAAACAATTTTGGTTAGCAAGGCAATATTGTCGAGCATTGGTAGTGATTATTCAACGGAGAAAGAATTACCTGTATTCGCCTGAGAAGCCCAATTATCCAAGAACAATTGATAATCTTGAACCTGAAACAATCAAACGCAGAATAAGCGGACTGGAGATAGGGATGTAGCAAGATTCACTCACTGCCTGGATTATTGGGTGCTCTGAGTGGATGGCGTTCATCATGACAACAGCAAGTAGTTGTTGTTTTTTGGATTGAGCGGGCTGGAACAATCTGGTTTGGTAGTCTTGTTGATGGGACTTTTTGGTGATTGGAGAGCTGGACGTTCTCTGTGAATTGATTGGAGGATTACTGAGGGCTAGGGGGGCTGATAGGGGCAGGGCCAGAAGTGTTTCAAAGGGGGGCTTAGAGAATTTCCAAGACAAAACAATGTGTGTAGAGGAAGGTGCAGAACAAATAAAATAGAAATGCAATGAGGCAAGCAGGCCTGCTTGGGGGCAATGTGAGTGGGCTGAAGAACAAATGAAAACAGCCCACTTTGAGTGTTATTTAAAGTAAAAATGACTTGATTGGGTGAGTGCAAACACTCATTCCTGCAGTGATGTGGGTATATACACGTTCCACACATAGAATGATTGAACCTTCAGTGTTCTTTCCAAAAATAATGCAAGAGAGTGAGCCTCAGAAGATCTGGCAAATGACATATAAAGGCGGGTGTGGTATTGATGCACATCCAAAAAAAGTAATAAAGTTTGCCAGATGGTGATGTGGCAATAAACCACAAAATTGTGATTCTAGATGAATTTGAAATGGGGATGGGGCTTAGTGAGGGGTAAAGTGAGAGAAAAGGAGGTATGATACTTCACACAAGTGCGTTGGACCAAGTTCAACATATCATCAATTTAGTAATACTATACACGTGGTCTGCCACATTGACGTGATGACTGCAAGGTGTGTGGATATTTCCTGAAAAGTGAAAATGCCTGCATATTTTGTATGAAAAGTGAAATCATGATGATTGGTGGCAGGAACTTGATCTGGGATGAAAGTATACAGCACATACAGACAGATGTCACCATAATGTACACGCGTACCTTTGGGGGACAAGGAAGGGTCAAGTCAACCAATTTCAAGTTTGGAACAACGTGGATCTGAGAGGGCTGCCAAATCTAAACATGGGATGCAAATGGTTGACAAACTTTACTGGCAACAGTTACATCCCTTCCTAATGATGTGGGCACAAAAGGGGGAACTGGGTGGAGATTGAAAGGGATGAGTGGTTTGAGCAGGAGATGTCAAATAGAGATGTGTTGAACATGTCCCAGTTTCAAGAATGGAAGTGCAGCTACGTGATGAGGGGATGTCAGGATGATGGTGTCAGTGAGCAGAAGAGGTATACATGAGATGTAAAAACAGAGGCAGAGTGTCACCTTGTGTCAATTGATATTCACCTCTTGCAACAACATCCATTATACAAAATTCTGTATATTTTGGCCAGATTTTCCTTGGCCTTAATCAAAATCATTAATCAAGATAGTCAGATGGAAATCTGTCAAAGTCCAAACATATTATCCTGGGCGCAGGATTGAATGAATCCGCAGCATAGTAGAATTTGTGAGCAAGTGTTGTTGAGGAAACTGGCAGGGTGTACCGTGACACCTGCAACTGCATCAATCCGCCTGGGGGAAACTTCAATTCCTGACCCAAACCAGTCTTTACCCAGGAATGTATTCTTGATGTAGCTGTTGGATTGCACATGTGTTGCATCTCTGCTACAGGATTGGGGGTGAGGTTGGTGAGACACAAATGGGCCGCCAGACTGTTGCAATCACCAGTAGTTTGTTGAAAAGGGATGAAAACACAAGGCATGAATGTCAGATGGATGTGGATGTAGGAAACAATAATGTACACCATTCTATTGGGACTGGGATTTTGAGATCAAATAGTTTATTTTGATGCAATGCACTTCTGGCTGACAATCAGCCTCCATCCATTTGCATGCAGAAAATGCTGGTGTTCAAATAGATAGGTACACTGAAAGAGGAAGTGATCAGAAGGCCAGGTCTGTCCAGGAAGACATGAGCTTGTGCTAACCTTTAGTGTATGGATATATTGATATTTGTGAGCTGGTTGGAGTGTTCAGTCACCCAGCAAGTGTGACTTGATAGATAGTTGGTGTTGTGTGAGGTGTATGATATACAATCAATCTCAAAATGAGGTGCCACAGCTACAACCATTGTGAAGCACAACACCAATGTGTCATTGTGGACTCACACAACCAGTATTAAATTCCTGTTTGAGCCAAAATGTGGAATTCAGGGAGAACCTGATTGACAGCATGGAAATTCATTAGGTGGGTTTTTTTGGGGCTGTGGCCACTTCTTGGACCTTTTGGGGTTAATCAAACAGTTCATCAAGTTTGTGTATTGATCTTTCCTCCAAAAGAGAATCCAGAAAAGACAGAGGTGACTGGGAAGGAAAGAAGAAAGAGGATATTTGGCTGATGAAACTATCAAATAACCCTTTTGTGAGGTTGGCACCATGAAAGTGGGAAACTAGTGTCAGAGGGATTTGAACATGCAATTGGTCAAGAAGACATGACCAACAAACTTACTGCTGACTCCAAAGCAATCATGTTATTGCAGATCTGTGGTAAACCCAAGTTGCAATGCTAATGCTAATTGGAATGTTGTGGGTGGGCTTTGGGACATTGTGCGTACAGTGTCACCACAATGTACACGCAGACATTAGGGTGGAAATTGAGGAATGTTTATGTTTGGCAATGTTAAAACATGCTTCCGCAGGACAAAGGGGTCAATATGTAACAGGAAATGTCCAAATAACTGTGTCAAAGGTAAATTCTGTCAAGGGAAAGCATGAAAAGAAGAAACCATCAGGAAAGAAGTGAATTGAATGTGAGGGGAGCAAGTGTGGAGATAAAGTGTTGTGGAAAAACTGACTTACGGGGGAACAAAGGCTAGGCCCATATCCTGGAATATGCAAGCATCATTGGTGCATAGGATTAAATGAGTTGATTTGGACAATCAGGTAAGCGGACAAAGAAAAAAAGAAGAAGGTTTTGCCTTTGTAAGTAGAAAATGAGTGCAATTCACTGTGACACTGCAATCACAGAAGGGACTGTAAGACCAATAAAGAGAGCAGTTGGGGGAAGAGTTTTTCCTGTTTCTCCCAGTAGATAACTCTCATTACTCTCATCCGACAACATTGAGCTGTCTGATATCTCCTTACAAATCTCTGATATCTCCTTATAAATCTGATTCACAGACCCCAAGATTTAACTATGATTGAGATTGCTGCAAACGTACATTTTTCAAAAAATATTAGTATAGCCAGTGTGGGTACTCAAATTCATATTAAGACCCCCATTGCAGCATACCCTCTCACCCGAGATGATTACAACTTTGAAGAATATCATATTGTCCTTGAGTCACCATCAAATTCTGTTCCTTCAATCCTCCATGATAAATTTAGCAGAATATTTATCCTTGGCAAGTTTTCCATCTGTCCCAATTCAAACCAACCCAAGATTACTGTTCAAAGGTCAAAGTGGCAAGTTCACAGGGGTGAATTTGAAAATGGATATTACTTTGAGACTCCACATGTCTAAGGAGTGGCTTGAGTTGTGAAGGGTCACTGGCATCCAGTTTGAGAGTGTGTCACTCATCTTGAAGTGGTGGCTTGAAACATGAAGCAGGTATGTTGTTAGCTCTATGCAAAAAAAGATTGAGTGATTGAAACGTTGTACACAATGCTAATCCCGTTTATGAGTTTGGTTTCTCCCTAAATAAATGTCTGAATAATCTGGTGATCAAACTAGTCTCAATCTGGACGCATCAAGTTTGCTTCAAATATGCCCACGGTGTTTTTGGAGCCGCAGGTTGTAGGAATTTGAGGAGGATTTGTCTGAAGTACTATCCAATATGGAGACTGGGCCACTTCCAGTTAGAGATTTCTTTTTTTTTCCTGGCTCAACAATCAACTGCTTATCCCTTGGTTCCGTCGCACATATATGCTTGGTTGGTTTGTTGGATTCTGGGTTCCGGTCTTCTCGGTTGTCAGCCTACTTGATGCCAAGGACAAGTCCTTCTAGCTACCAGTGGTGCAAATATATAAGAAAAGAGTGTTATGACTCTGGGTATGGTATGAATTTTATAATTCCCAAAGAATATTGGGGAATTGTGATGTAAAAATTAGAGAAAATAAGGTAATAATTATATTAAATAAATTTGATATCATTAAAACCAGAGGGGCCTGATAGATCAGGGGTGGTTTAGATCCCTCTCAGGTATCTTGCAAGTAAATGCAGAGGATTTAGGTACCTGTCACACTGGGGCCTGTTGAAACAGGGGTGGTTTGATCCCAGGAAAGGAAAAGGGGGAATATCTTCAAGAAAAAATGGGGGAGTTGTCTGGGTGCAAGTGGCCAAGATAATATGATACAACTATGCACATGAGTGGTATTTCCAGTAGATAAATCCCTACAGAAAAAACAGAAGTTGTCTTTTTGAAAGGATACATACAGAAGGAATTGGTGGGCTATGAGAGTTTTAGTTTATTCTATTTATCAATCAGCAGGACAATTCCTCAAAGCCACCACCTGCTAAAAAACTCAAGCTCAACCAGTCAAATCATTCTGATTCAGTTGAAATAATTTAAAACTCCTAACTCTAGTGAATAATGTGATAAATGGATTCAATTTAGAAACGGGCATTAATAAAAAATTTGAATGAGGATGATTGGGGAGGTTGCACGCATCAAATGCCGCCCTCCATAATTTTTTTTTTTTTTTTTTTTATTTTCCTTGTTTATTTTCCTTGTTTTACTTATTTATTTTATTACTTTTAAATAAAATATTGAATGAGGATGATTGGGGAGGTCACGCGCATCAAATGCCACCCTCCATATGCTATTTTCATAAAAATTAAAAATTAAAAAAAACCGGGTGCCTGCGCGGAAAACCGGGTGCACCGCGCAACCACAGCTGCGCAGAAAACTGGGTGTAAACGCGGAAAAACCAGGTTTTTTTGTTAATGCCCTTTAAAAAATATATCACATTATACCATATATATATACTATGTAGATAATATGTAGATGTTTCTATCAGGATCATAAAGAATTAAAATCTATCAGACTCAGATGGTGCAAGTGAAACATGTGGATGTAGCTGGAGTGTTCTACCGTCAACACAGGTGGACAGTACATCTACATGTATTCTCAATGATGATTATCCAACTTGTAAATTTTGAAAGATGGGTTGAGACTCTGTCCATCGTGGTAAGACACTCAGTGGGAGTGATCACTTGGACTGTATACTTGGGAAAATATGCCTTGTATACTTGGGAAAATATGCCTTGACTGGTGGTGGTAGGAAGACAAAAAAACATGTGCTAACAGATGTCAGCTTAGCTGTCAAAATTCAGTGTTAGCATTTAATCCTCAAAGCTAACTAGCAGGAAAAATATCACCTAACAGCTAACATTTAGCGTAGCGTAGCAATGATCTGATGCCACTACGCTACTGGAAACTTCAAAATCTGTTAGCGCAAGAAAAATTACGCTACCTGTTAGAGTAGCAGTGAATTTTCCCAGCTAACACTAAAAAAATATGGCTTGAAGAATTTGTTGCTACTCTAACTGTTAGTGTAGCGGAGTGTAATTTCAGCTAACGCTACAGATTTTCTGGGGAAAACAAAACCGCTACACTAACAGTTAGTGGTGAAATAGCGTAGCGGCACACCGTTGTTGTGAGCCAAGATAGAAAACAAACAAGGGTGGATTCAGGGTGGGGAGTTTTGGCAGCAGTGGAGATGAAAGACTGGGGAGGGAGAGTGTTGTCCTTGTTTCCAAAGTTGCCAAGCTGTGGAAAGTCAATTATGTCTGGGAAGTACCACTGCTCATTGTGCAATGGAGACAGGAATTCATTTGCTGGATGAACAAGATGTCAGTTGGTTGTTGCAAAGGGGACAGGAGTAATCACAGGAATTAAAAAGATTGACATACCTAATGAGCTGATGTTCTTGATCCAAGAGGCATATGAGCATTCTGTGCATTGAAAATGGAAATCAGGGTTGAAGGGGAGCGACTGTGCTTGGAATGTGACAAGGGAAGTGAGGGAAGTCCAAGTGGTTTGGTACTTCTGCCGTGAAGGTTTGATACCTTCAAATTCCCTGTGGATCTTAACAATCTTAATCTGCACATTGTCAGACTTCAGAATAGTCAATAGCTGAGCGGGGGTTGCTGGATTGGAATGAGGTTGGGCAGATGGGTGTGATTGTGTGGTTTTATCTTGCGCTTGGGAAACAGAAGAGGGATCAGTGGCATTTTCAGGAGGGACCGGTTGAGCTGATGCAAGTGTGGCTGCAGTGAGAACAGAATCAGAGGGGGCAGGAGGCTGATGGGTGTCATGGCCGGCCTCTGTAGGTTCAGGAGCAGGTTGTTGTGCTTCTGGTTGAGTGGTATGGAGTCAGAAAGGGTTTGGGGGAATTGGTGTTTGCTCCTTGTTGGCTTCTTTGTTCATATTGGAAGGAATCTCTTGAGTTTGGGTGGATGGATTGGGAGGGACTGGGGTGGTATGAGCTCGTGATTTTGTAGAGGGAGAGGTTTGTGCTGCAGGGTCTGTGAGAGAAGCTTCAGGGAGCAAGGGCAATGGAAGTTTTGAATCTGAAGGTGGCAAATATAATGGGTTGGGTAAATTTGAATCAGGAGGTGGGTGAGGTTCATTTGTGGACTTGTAAACCTCAGGGTTTCAGCTTGCTACTAGTTCAGAGACAACCTGACTAGAACAATAAATATAGTAATAATTAATTAATAAAAAATACATATGAAAGAGACATTATTACATAAGTAATAATGTAACATAAATTATAATAGACATAAGAAAGAGATAATATTGTAAAATATAAACATTATTAAGTAGTAATAATGCTATAAACAAATATAATAAATAAATTAATAATAAATATAAATAATAACTCATTAACCTTTGAGATAAGTGAGAATATTATTTCATATTCTGAAAGAGCAAGTAAAATAACCTAGGGTACCTCAGCCAAAGTACCCTAGAAAACTTACTCCTTCTAATAATAAAATTAACTTAAAGAATACTCCTACTAAGCGCTAAAATACTTACTAGGTATAAACATATGTAATATGAGAGTATTCTAATAAGTAGAAGTCCTCAAAATACGGGATAATTACTTAAATAAACTATGTAATTATCCTTTAAACACATAAATAAAATATTAAATAACATTTGACATAAATATCACGCTGTTTTATAGTCTTTGTATTATTATCAACTTATACAAATACATACAGTATAAGTTAAATATTATCATAACACATGAAAGACACGAAACAGGGGATAAAGGAAACATCAGAATACTTCAAACAAGTCTAAAAGAACTTGTACAATTAAAATAAATGACAAGCTTATTTAAATCACGGGAAAATAATAAATGTTGACACTTTTCCCATGATGTTTGCTTGTCAAATAATTGAATAAAGAGCTGTAAAAGCGCCCTCCATGCAAGTATGACAAGAACTCTCAGGGTACAGAACCTTACATATGAAATAACCAAATTAAACAGTAATAAGATTCTGTACTACAATTTGATTATTTCTTTTCTATTCTATTTATCAAGTGATCAATACATGTTGTACATCAAACTAAGAGCTCTTGAAGCGCCCTCAGGTGATGTCTACAGATGATGAACAGACTGTATCAATTATTGACAGCCTGTACATGTAATAATTTGATAAATTACATCATTTATTTCTACTAAGGATAACTCCTTCCTTGTAGTGTTCCCATAGCCAAAATAACACTTGGTGTTTCGCCATCAGGAATCCAGAAAGGCACTTAAGAGGCCCTTTCTTTCCCCTGTATTTTGATTCCCCAGCTTTTATCATATTTACACCCAGCATTCCACCAGTCCATCATACTAGTGTCCTGCCCAGTAAATCAGTCTTCAAGACTTCAAAGCCTCTTGTCCTCAACCCCAACTCTGTCCAGCCTTCCAGCCCACCTTTCCAACCGCTTCCAGCTGCTCAGTTTACCATAAGAAAGCCCCCCACCTCCTTCCCTCAAAGCCTACTACAGTAAGTCTTTTCCTACTAGGAGTTGTGGCCCTTTCTTAGCCACCATGTCACTGGGACTAAACACCCCTGCTTGCAGGCCCCAGTTTTAAAGGTTCAGTTCTCTGCTTTTAGCACGAACACCTTTGGAGGGAACTAAACACCCCAGCTTGCTGGCCCCTCCATAAATCTTTGATCTTTTAAATATTAATATAAAAGATCAAAAACCCCTTTTTTGCCCATATTTTTTGCCTTGCACCTTGTGTAGCTAGAAGGATATCAGTCCTTGGTATCACAGAGCGTGACACAGGGGACTTGGTCAATAAGTCAACAGGTTTTTTTGGGTTTTTTGGCTTGATTCTCTTCCTGAAGGGCTGGAAAGGTTTGTGAGATGTTGGAGTTGAGTGTCTGCTGAGGTTTATTCCTTGTATTTGAATGGCTTCTTCATCTGGTATTTTGCCAGTTTCCTCCCAGGCTGCAAGAAAATGAATACCTTTATGTCTCTAAGTATGTCAAGTGGAAGGGGATGATGTCAGATGATATTACGTACTCCATTTGGTGTTGGTAATTCAACTAGCCATGACATCCATGAGGTCTTTCCAGATTTGGGGAAGCTTGAGATTTTGAAGGCCTTTGGCAGCCTGCTTGGCAGCCTTGATAGTTTTTCCAAATTCTTTGGCCATGATTTGCTGGATTTCATTGTGGAGAATTGGTTCAGGTGGATTGAGAGGGGGCCGTGGGCTGGGATTATTCTTGCTAATGCAAAACTCTGCAAAAAGGGGGGCAGGCAGCATGTGTGAAGGACAGTTGGCCTCAACTGCTTGTTGGCCTATTGAATAAGGCAGTGGTGAGAAATTTGGAAGATATATCAAGTTTACAGCAGTTGGGTGAGGGGACATACTTGGGGGGGGGGGGTGGAGCGGCCAGATTGATGAGGGGGAATCACAGACGTGGTGTCTTCAAAGTGAGGATTGGGGAGTTTGGCAGAATGAGTGTCCATGATGATTTGGATGGTTTGAAGAGAAGGATAAGAGGAGGGAAAGAGGATGAGAAATGGAGTGATTGGGTTGGTGAAGAAGGACTGGGAGGGGGAAATGTGAGGGGGAAACAGGCCTCTTATATATTCATTTGGAGCAGTGCCACAACCCACACCCCTTGTGTTAAAATGTTTCATTCACCTTTGTCCACCCACAATCTACCTTTGTTGGCCAATCAGCTGCAAAAGCGGTTTGGCCAGGCCAAACTTTGATTGAGCTTATGCCATGCCGAGCAACCATTCTCATCACCATGCAATGGGCATTATTTTCACATCAAAAATTCAGGGTTTACACAAAAAATCATTTCCTGTCAAGGCTTAAGTGCATGGTGAAGTTGGCGTGAAAGCCGGACACTTGGGGGATCTCAAAACACAATGGGTCCTGTGAAAAGACCCAAGTGGGCACACTGGGGGGATTAATAATGAGGAAGATGTGCTGAAATGCCTTCAAGTTATGTCAGTGATTTGATCTGACAATCTGATCAATTTTGAAGGAGTCTGCCTGAACTGTCTCTTATGTCCACTGTAATTTATGTGCACACGTTAAGGCAGATGTCAGAGAGAGTCCAGGCAGACATCATCAATACACATGATGATGCACAGGACCTTTCATCCCATAATTCCAAATTGGTCTCTCCCAACTGGTCACCTACATGTCCACCCAAACGTACATGCATACATTAGGGGGACATGTCAATTGGGTCCTCCTCCTCCAACAGCCCATGTTATCATTCCCACCCCCCTGTACCCACCAACAGAAAAAAAAATCATAACTTGACCCATGAGCACTAACAAAATTTTCAGGAGAGCCAACCAGGACGCAAAAAACAATGGTTGATCAAATTTATATAAAGACACAGTGACTCAGAAACATATACTAATCAATATGCAACGCTCCTCCAATTGTGCCACTGGGCCCGGCCACAGAGGATGCAGATTGACTATCCAGTGCAGAGCTACCATCCAATTGACACTTGTTGTTTGTCTGCGCTGACCCGCTGGGTCCCAAAGTTGAGCCAGCCGTTATTGTGGTTCCATAGCAGTGTGATTCAAGATTTGTTGCCACTTCTTCAAGGCCTACCGTTGGGATTGTGAGACGGTTTCAAGCTCAAAAGGACTCAATTCTCCCACCACAATTTGTCATAGCAATCACACGGCAAACCCCTTGGCACACCAAGCACACCCTTGAACGTCTTGAAGAGTGTTTGAGACCCCCCATACACCTTTTTTTTGGTGGCAATAGTTTTGTGATGCACTGCCTGGGAACGCACCATTTTATTGAGACAGTGTAGGATAGTTGTGAGAAATTTGCTACACCAATCCGGGCAACGTGATACTGGGAGCATTTTGGGATCACCATCTTCAATGTCAGAGCCACAGTTTCTATTTTCAATAATTTTGGCCAGTTCCACATTTCCTTTCAAGACTTTAGAAACCATCAAGCACCTGTTCTCCCATATCTTCACACAGTTTGCACCACATTTTTGCTCCAGTCAAGCACATGAAACTCACATAAGGATGAACGATTTACGCACTTTCTTTCTCCATCTTTGGTATTGAGCCCTCCTGACATTTTTTTCCTTCTTGCGGTCATAATTTTCACCACCCATCTTGTGGACTTCTCAAATATTGCAACATTTTGTGTGGAAACATTGTTGGATTATTGCTGGCTCTTGGCATGCCTGTTCCTTGGTAATTGGAATTGAATGTCAGCTTGCTACTATAACAGAGCAACCTGTCACAAGCATTTGAGAGCATTAAATAAAAGTTACATAAAAAAATATATATTATATCAAGTAATAGTTGAAATATTATTTGATATTCTAAATCTAAGCTAAATTTAACCTAGGGTACCTCACTTACAGGTACCCTTAATTTCTACTCCTTGACTTTGTAAATTAGCTTTAAATATTTAGCAAGTACCTTTTGATACAAGGCACTCACATTAAATGTATGCTTATATACATTTAAATATATGGCTAAAACCCATTTCCAGTCACGGAAATAAGGTGTTGTGTAAATTGGGGGAGATAATGTAAACCCACCTTTTACTCCAAACCCGCGTACCAGTCTGCACAGCCTGAAATCAACCCGTGTGAACAAGAACCCGCGCCAAATTTGGATTACAAGCCCCGCGCAACCTTTTAGACCCCTCAAAAGCTCCCTGCGTGGCATGTGGTGTGGGAGAAATTATATACAGGAGGTGCAGCAATGAAGCTGAGCCTGCAGCCGCGGGCTCAGCGGCAGGCTGAGGCTGAGATAGGGGGGTACTTACCAAGTGTCACCAGACATTCCACAGGGAAAGCACAAGGGCGCAGCATGTGACATTATATAGTTGGCATGGGAGATCAGTAGAGCGGACAAAGAGCGCGTCAGTATGCACGACGTAGGGGGACCAGGTGGAACCACGGGGTTCAGGGCACCAGGCCCGCCAGCGGAGCGGGGGCAGAAGGAGCGGAGTCATGTGCAGGGGGGCAAGGGACAACTGCAGGGGTCAACGGGGTATAGTAGTTGGGGGCAGGCTGCGGTGCAATGCGGAATTGAGGACACAGGCAAGTAGGGCTCCAGGGACGGTACCGGGGATTGCAGGTCAGGACCGGGGGGGTGTTGTATATATAGAGTGTTGTACAAGAGTTGCAGGATCTTATCTTATCTTATCATTGAAGTAGATAGCTATCAACTACAGGGCATATAAGAAATCTCTTTACTTAAAAATCTCTCTTAGTGAATTTCAGCGTGTGCAAACAGCGGAACTGAGAAGGGCATCATCAGGAAGACAAATGCAAGAGGAACAGTCCCCTTGCTGAGTAAAAGGTGTTGCAGGGAATCCAGTCAATCATCCACTGACAGTTGTTTATCCCGCAGAGGAAATCAAAGAATCACCGGAACCAACCAGGAAGAAGGGCAACCTACCTTTGCTGTCACCGTGGTTGCCGTTGTTTCCACAGCGGACACCTGAACCAATAAAATAAAGATTAAAAACAACAAAAAGCGCCCTAGTAACCTCTTTACAGATATTACATATGTAATAATGATTACTAGGGACTAGAATAATTTAATTTATTATTCTATATTATATTTTTACATAATTACAGTAACAGCAAAACAAAAAATACTGTGGGTTATTATGAAAATATCAATAAATCCACAGATAATATTAAATACAAACCAAGTACTAATGAACTACTTACTGTAATTAACATATTAATATATGAAATATGTAAATAAACAATAAGTTAAATTATAATCACGGCACAAGCTACTGTAGCATCACCAAGAAGGCCAAAATGTGGGCAAAGAACCACAAGTTGGCCATTAAATACCCACAAGGTCCCCAGAGGGATCTCAAGACTATTTAAGGAGCTCTTCAAACGCCCAAAGAAGGCTCCTCATGCTTTACAATACCACCCAGACACTTACCCACCTTTTATTAGATATTAATCTTCATAAATAACCTGGTAAGTCCCTTATTAGTATTCCTTTAGCCCTGTTTTCCCTGAAAACAATTCAGTTACCATCCAGCTCCATCCAACAAACTTTCAAGCGCTCCAAACTTTCCTGTTTCCACCCAGAATATCCTCAAGTTCCCCTAGGTTTATTACCAGTAAGTAATAACCCTTCCCTGCTTGAGAATATTCCCATTCCTTTCCACTGGGATTTAAACCACCCCTGTTCACACAGGCCCCAGTTTTCCAGGTAATTCAATCCTCTGCGTTTACGTGTAAGATACCTTAGAGGGATTAAACCACCCCTGATTAATGAGGCCCCTCTGGATTTAATTATATTTAACATCTTGTTCTCTTATTTTTTACTTCAAAATTCCCCTTATTATTTGGGAATTAGGTCTTATATTTTCCCCCCAGAGTATTCTACTCTGTACACTCATATTTTTGCACCATGTGTAGCTAGAAGGGTTCTTCCTTGGCATCATGTAGGCTGAAATTGACCGGCGCAGCCATTCAATTGACTTGGTTCCCAACACGTCAATAACATTTGAGTTCCACAGAGACTCATTTCCATCAGGGACCTCCCCGTCAAACATCATTCTAGAGATTCCGGCCAATGCCAGTGATTTCTCAACATCACCCTTGGTTTGAGAACTGATGGAAGACCTTTATGTTTCTGGTGGATGATGAGGGCCGGGGTAAACAAGGGTATCTTGATGTTCTTTTGGATTTCTCTTTCAGCCCTGGATACGCAGAACTCAACCTCTGCTGGCAACTTTCCCCCCAGTATCTGACAGAATTGATTGAGTTGATTTCTGATTTCCCCAGCTTGACTTTCCACCCAGTACTACACCCGTAATTCTTCAGGCGTTGGAGACAGTGGATAATCTTGAAGCTTAAGTGGATGGCCCAGGAAAAAACTTGATGGATTTTTAGATATCTCAAGACAGTTTGTTGCAATGTTTGGCTAGAACAGTTTTCCAGCAATCCCCCTTACTCTTTTCTCAGCATTTTTGTTTTCCTAATTCACCTCAGCCTTCTCCCTCATAACCCTTTCCTGTCCAACTGCAAACTTTGGATCCAGTCAAGCCGGCTGGGGAAACGGGTTTGGTGAGTTCTTCTGCTGAAATTCACTTCCTCCTACAACACACCCACCATTTGTCAGCAGCTTAATTAAGAATGATGTAAAATATTTGAGACCCTCTGCACCAATTGTAGTTCCATTGTCATTGAATGATGGCAGTAAAGTATCCACAACCAAAGAAATCCAACCATCATCTGTATCAAATCTAAATGAGTCATCCTCCCCCTGGTCATTGTTTCCATTCAAGTTTTCTTCATCATTGTTGGAAGGCATTGTGCATGAAAAACATGAAAAACAAGCCGCAGGATATAATTATGGGGGGTGTACAGGATGTGTGGCTGTACTTTGGTTCACAAGTACCTACAATGATTATATGAGAGACAATGAACTCCGGCAGTATAGTGATGCAGAATCAGAAGGTCCAGTCAAGATGGAATAACACAAATGTAGGTGAAAAGATGAGCAAGGGAGGCAGTGTGTGGTCCGTATCTGAATCCAACAGCAACCTCATTTATCATAATTTATATCCAGCAATCCCAAGCCAAAAAGGCTTTTAGAATTATTCACTTTGTTTTGTGACTAAATTCAATCCTCTACCAGGCCCTCCCATCCCTTCCAATTCAACATCAATCCAAATAATGTGTCAGCCAAACATGCACATGCATGATTCATCAGATAACTATTTACACTTACAGCCGTTCCTAATCCAACAGCGCTAATTGTTTGTGTGTTCAATTCAAATAATGAATTTGCATTCACCAGAATTGCTATGTGGCCAATGACTTGTGTACTGTCAATCACCTCCGTCACCTCGTAATTGGAATTGACTAAATGGCAGTTGAGATCTGGATAATCCTTTTATGGATTGTCTTCTTGCGCAACTTCTTTGAATGGCTTGACTATCAACCAAGTTTTCCCAGGTGTTTTTTACAATTGGAATATTTTTTCCACTTTGCCAAACCGTTGATCCTTCCCCAGGTAGAATTCCACCAAACAATTGCCTGCATGCCAATTTTTGGTGGTGAATGTCTTCCCATTGAGGCTTGTGTGTTCAATAAGATCAACATGACAGCTTAGCTGGACTTCTCCTATGGCCTGTCCCAATCTTCCCCTAGACCCCTCCTTACCAGCCACCACCCGCTTCTATGTTGTCATCAAAGGTCCTTTCAGCTGATATTTTGGTTTTGGTAGTTGTTGTTTTTGCTCAGAATTCTGTGTGGTGTAATTGTGTTTTTCCAAATGGACTTTGAGAATTCTCCTGAATGTTGAACTGATGTGCCATTGCTTCATCAAAGTTTTTGGTATCTTGTCTGCATTGCCAATCACTTTCACCATCAGTTTTTACATACATAAAGAAGATCAAACTGACCAATATGGTGGATTTTTTGGAAGCTTCTGCAACATTCCATTTACTCTCTCCTGTTCCCAAGCAGCTGTTGATCAAGGCGGTCCAAACCAGAGGATCACTTCAGAATAATGCTGGGTAAGGTGTAGATTTGGCTTGCTTGGCTCCTCAGGCCATCCTTTGTGCAGGCAATCTTGGTATTCCAAAATCAAACAGTCAAGCTCATAAAAGTCTTGGATTTTGATCTTTGGAAGAGTGAGGAAGTGGGCAATTGTGGATAACAATCTTGTGGATTTGAGGAGTGAGCATATTCTTTTTTTTTCTTTCATCTGATGCACAAGCCTTGTAAGATTTAGTCCAAAGTGAATTGGCTTGCCAATCCCAAGTTTTGGGGAACACAGTCAATCCATGAAGGCAAAATAGTATGTAGAATGGTCCTACGCACTACATCCAGTTCTGCTAGCAACAGTTTGGGCTGATTAACATTGTGTGGCTATGCAAAAACCCTGCGTGTTCTATGTTGGGCTCGAGTTGCTGTGTGATCACTTTCACAATCATCATCCAAATCAGTGGTAACCTCCTCCTCTGCATCAGACATTGCCTGTTTTTGGAGCCGCAGGTTGTAGGAATTTGAGGAGGATTTGTCTGAAGTACTATCCAATATGGAGACTGGGCCACTTCCAGTTAGAGATTCCTTTTTTTTCCTGCCTCAACAAGCAACTGCTTATCCCTTGGTTCCGTTGCACATATATGCTTGGTTGGTTTGTTGGATTCTGGGTTCCGGTCTTCTCGGTTGTCAGCCTACTTGATGCCAAGGACAAGTCCTTCTAGCTACCAGTGGTGATAATATATAAGAAAAGAGTGTTATTACTCTGGGTATGGTATGAATTTTATAATTCCCAAAGAATATTGGGGAATTGTGATGTAAAAATTAGAGAAAATAAGGAAATAATTATATTAAATAAATTTGATATAATCAAAACCAGAGGGGCCTGATAAATCAGGGGTGGTTTAGATCCCTCTCAGGTATCTTGAAAGTAAATGCAGAGTATTTAGGTACCTGGAACACTGGGGCCTGTTGAAACAGGGGTGGTTTGATCCCAGGAAAGGAAAAGGGGGAATATCTTCAAGAAAAGGGTTATTACTTACTAGTAATAAGCCTTGAGGGATCTTGGAGATATTCAGGGTGAAACTAGACAGTTTTGGGCGCTTTGATGGGTTCAGGGTGGAGCTGGATGGTCACTGTAGAGTTATTGGGGAAGACAAGGCTGAAGAATAACTACTGATAAAATTACCAGACTGTTTTTATAAAGATTTATATCTAATAATAAGTGGGTAAGGTTGTTGGTGGGTATTGGAAAGCATGAGGGAACCTCTTTGGGCGGTTGAAGAGCTCCTTACATAGTCTTGACATCCCTCTGGGGACCCTGTAGGTATTATTGGTCAACTTGTGGGAGCTTTGACCACATTTTGGCCATTTTTGGGTTTATTGGTGACGCTTCAGCAGCTATTGCTTAGAGTACACGTCACCAATTTATTTTTAATTAGTTTATTTATTTATTTGTGTTAATTACAGTCCATAGTACATTAGTACTGGTTTATATTGGTTAGTACTAGTGGCTTATTTGTATTTTTTATAATAAGCCACAGTTTTTTTTTTTACACACTGTTGTTCAGTCAATACTGTAGTTATTTTTGTATGTATAATAATAATAAAATAATATAATTATTTATTCTAGTCCCCAGTAATCTTTATTACATATGTAACATATGTAATGAAGTTATTGGGGTGTGTTTTGAGTGTACCTTTGGTGACTTTGGTGTCCGCGTGCCACGTGAGAGCCTGTAAGGGGTCTGAAGCTTGCGCGAGGGCTTATACTCCAACTTTGGAGCGGGCTTTCAGTCACGCAGGTTGAACTTCAAGGTATGCGGACTGCGGTACACGGGGTTTGAGTAAAACACGGTGGATTTACACTATCTCCCCCAATTTACACAAAAACTCATTTCTGTGACTGGAAATGGGGTTTAAGCATATGTGTATGTATATATAAGCATATAATAATGGACGTGCCTTTTATTTCTAGGGGTACTTGCTAATTATAAATTGCTAATTTACATAATGAAGGAGTGAGAATTAGGGGTACCTATGAGTGAGATACCCTAGGTTAATGTTAGCGTAGATTCAGAATATCAAATAATATCTTAGCTTTTATTTGATATTCTATGTAATTTTTTAACAAGGAGTGTAAAAGCTTGTGACAGGTTGCTCTGTTATAGTAGCAAGCTGACATCGGTCATCTAGTTCCCGCTTGCCCTTGTTCTTTGGTTGAGATGAGAAGCTGTTTGAAAACGGCGGCTGGAAGTATGACTTGTTATTCTGCCATTCTGCATCCTTTCCTTGCATGTCCTGGAGTTTTGAGGCTGTTTAACGCAAGGACATGAAGTTCATTGTGTGATCTTTCAAGTCTCCTAGGATTAACGCATGCATTAATTCAATTGAGCAATACTCTACTGGCTTCCAATATGGGAGCTCATTGAGGACACTCCATCTTGCACCTTGTGCTTTGACAAACATTTTCCACTTGGTGGCATTTTCAAGATCCAGACATAATTTTGCTTGCTTCAGGTGCTCCTGATTTGTAAGTGGTGGAAACTTAGTAGTATCAGTTTCCTCAAGGTCCTTCTTACTCAACATTCAAAAACAGCAAAAATGGAGTGAGGAATGACTCCCAAATCCAGCCATTTTTCGGAGAGCAGGGAGATCCCCAAAGACAGGGAATATTGCCACTTGTATTGTTCTTCCTTTCATGTGAGAAGCTGTGGATTCAAAGAAGGTTCTGGTGCAGAATTCCCGTAGTTTGTTCACCAATGGCCTTAAGAGATGGTTCACTTCTTCCAAACTGGGTTCCTTTGGGCCCGGAATAATGCCAAACAGAAATATATTTTCCTGCTTGTATTGTTTGTTGGGAGGAAGGTTCAGGCAGATCAAGAGAATGGCCCCATTTGAGTTGTATTTCCCTAGATTCAAAGCTCCTTCCGCATTAAACCAGTCAAGATACAAGCTAAATACTAGGTCTCCAGGATCCTGTGTGTAAATTCCAGTTCCATCTTCCAAGCTTGGAAATTACCGCCAGACTTTCCCATGCCAAACATCTTCCATTTTGTGATTTTCTTCCCAATGCGGGGCGGCTAGACTTGAGTCTAGTAGGAACTCAAAATCAGGGTGGGACAATTGCTCTTTCAACAAAGACTTGAGGGTGAGGTAGGAGTATGTTTGTATTGGTTGTTTTACTACTCTGTTTTACATTTTGTAGAGCTCCTGATCACAGGTGGGCACCAGATTTCGTGTCTTTTCCCATTTACAATACCCCTGATATTGTGAGAAGAAAGACTGATTACATTTAGTCAAAGTCACCTCATTTCCAGCCCCCAGGGGGTACAGTGCAAAAAATCATCTGCAGCATATCTGTGTTTGGAGTTCAGGGAGACGGCCAAGACAATGGAAAACTGCTTCCCGGGTCTTGGGAATTTGTTCAATCATCACTGTGGTGTTGATGATCCAATCTCCAGGCTCCACAATTTACCTAGAAATGCTATATTTTGCCTTGCTGTTTCCAAGAAGGCAGCCGCACCATCCTTGCTCAGTGTATTCTTTAGGACAGAATCAGCCATTTGAATCATGAGCTGTTTGCAAAAATCCTCCTCCAAAAGGGGCATCCTGCTTTGATTTGTAGTGGAATTTGAGGCTGATTTGGATGGGATAGCCTGATCCTCACATGCATCAGCCTCACAACATCCCTTTCATGATGGTACACAGGAAGTTTAAACTTCATGGCCACTTACGTCAATCTGATTTGATGTAAGGATCCTGTTTGGATCCTTCACTGCCTGTATTCTGTGAGTTCAGGAACAAAGCCTTATGCTTTGGAGAGACCGGAATTTCTAGACCCACAGTATATTATTGCTAGCTCAGTAGAGTGAAGAATCAGTTTTGGTCTCTCTGTATTACAACATGATAAGAATGATAATGAAAGGGGAAAAGGAGGAAGAGAGGAAGAAGAATTGAGAGTGAGTTGCTTACCTAGCTCAGTAGAGTGAAGAATCAGTTTTGGTCTCTACTGAGCTAGAAGGGTGCCGGGGAACTGGGGATTAAGTAGTAAGGTGATTATGTAATCTTGAGTCTTGATGTTTTGTGAAACCTGTAGGTGGGGTTTCACATTTGATCCCAGTGAGCTTTCTACTGGAAGAGTATGCATACTCTTGGGCGGTTGCAAAGCAAATTTCATCTGGTGTAATGCATAAGTTCTTGCAGCCAAGACCCTCCCAGAAACAACTCCAACACTGTCTTCTTTGTGTTGGGCTTTGCTGCAACCATAGTATTCACAATGACAAACACGCTTGGGTGGCTGAGGCATGCTATGAACCAGATAAGAACTTGAATTAGACTGTAAGGTGACAAACCGTGATATTGGATGTTATGTGGAGGAATATTGGGAAAAAAACGCAAGAGTGGGTTTTTTCCACACTCACCAATAATTCAGGGGAGGTGTGCTGGCAATAAGCCTTATATGCCTTGTCCGTTGAACACCAACAAACTTGTTTTCTCTGTTCAGACTTAATTGAACAACACCAAAGCTTTACATGTGCCAGTCTGAATCACGTACATAGGGGCCATATTTTGCTGCAAGTACAGATACTCACATGATCTGCTACAATGGATGCAGGAGATAGACTCAATGTGATACATATATTTTGACTTCATAGCACTTGAACAAACACAAACAAGCATCCATGTGTGGATTGCACTCAAACTCCACTGCCTTTGTGTTTGGAATGTGGTATGATGGTGGATGCAGCTAATTTAATTCTTCCCAAGTCCATCGTGACCCCCTCAACTGTAAATTTCAATTCAACAGCAGTTCAATACACTGTGGATCAAATATCACATACTGCTGTTGGTTGAAGTTTTTTCCTAAATAAATAGGGGTGGGTATTCCCCCTCCTTGTTGAACAAGAATTCTTCACAACCCAGATCCCAAATTACCTTCAGTACACATTATAGATCATGGTTCACGCTGATATTGATGCACCTTGGGTTCCTGCTGTCTTGTCTTCAACACACTTCTTATGGCTTCAAGAGATGCAGAAGCAGATTGATAACGCACTCCAGATTTTTGAGCCAGCACCTGAAGATAAACAATCATCCACATCCAACAACCACAACAACCATGAATTTAGAGTGTGGGATTGGCATGGTATGTGTCAAGGGAAAATCATGGCAGGAGCACAGGATCTTGGAATCCCCAAATGGGCAGTGCCCAATGTCAAGGCCACTTGGGATGCAAAAAGAAACCGTCTTGGAAAAGTTTTGTTCCCCTTTTGACATGACAAACCCCTGACAATGCACCATGCTGATTCCTGTGCATTGTGCTACGCTATACATTGATTCAGGTCCTTTCATGCTTCTGGACCGCCTGGCTCTTGCAAAACCAGACCCAGATTGCTACGTCCACGGATATCTTGACTTCATTTCCAAAGAGACAGTGAGTTTCATGCCTGGATCAATGTTTCATCTAATTGGAGGACTTGCTAATCTGGTGATCAACCATGTCCTCTAACTTTCCCCCTGCAGCTGTATCAGGAACAAGCGTCTTCATTGCATATTACCCCCCTCCACTCTATTGTTGATCAATTTGGTACCAGTGTGCTTGTGTTGTTTTGCTTCCACCATGGTACAATTGTGCTCTCAATGGTTGCCTCAATATGCTCATCTTGGCTGCCTGATGTTGTCTTGGTAATCTAAAAACATCTTGGCACATGAAATTGTTATCATTCCCCACAATTGACCTCTGCTTTTTACCCTCAGCCATTCTTCATGTTTCATGTACTTTCCTAGGAGATCAATATTCCTTTTCCCAAAAGAAATAATGGCAGCCTTTGAATCCATGTGACACATAACAACCTAGAAATGAGTGGTTTATTGTTTGTTCTGTGGCGTATCAGATGGGATGGGTAACAGAGCTGGTATTTGCTGGTTGGAGACTCAAACTATAATTGTCATATGATGTAATGGTCAAAGTAATTATCTTTGGGTTAGCGTGTTACATGGGTTCATGATGTCCACCCAAACGTACGCGCATGCAATCCGGTGACTCTTCACCACAAAATGAGGCAATCAAAATATGAACTGTATACAATGCTATGTGTATTATGTTCCTCGGGATTTAAATTCAGCCAAATTCACCCAAAATTACGCGCGTACATTAGGGTGACACCCGCACCACCACCCATAGATCCCTCTGTAAAGTTCAACTGCCATGCTTCCAGACAATATTTCCCTGGAAAGATCCTTTCATGTACGCATTTGTCACGCTCTGTGATGCCAAGGACTAAGATCCTTCTAGCTACACACTGTGCAAAGATAAAACAGGGTGGTAATATGGTGGTTTTAAGAGGTATAAAAAATATATAAATATATTTTTTAAGGAGAGGCCTGCAAGCAGGGGTGGTTTAGTTCCCTCCACAGGTTTTCTTGCAAAAGCAGAGGAAAGTGGTGACCTGTTACAACTGGGTCCTGCGAGCAAGTGTGTGCTTCAGAGTGTCCAGCTGAAGTGGTAACTATGTAAAACATCTGTCATGATCACCATTGGTAATCTGTCATCCCAATTGGGCCACAAATGTCAAATATGTTTTTAGTGATGTTTACATATGTCTCTTTTGAGTTGTAGTATGTTTTTATTATTTGCTGATGATTATTCTGTTCATAATACAGGTTGTATACTCTACCATATTCATGTTTATACTTATGGTTATAGTAGCTTAAGGTGGATTTACTACTAGAAGGAGTAAAGTTACAGGGGTACTTTGGCTGGGGTACCCTATGTTATTTTACATGTAGAATTAGAATATTAAATAAGATTCTATTATTTATATGTTTTTATATCTATATTTTCTCTTTTTATGGCGTAAAGAGTAATAACGTCTCTTTCATAAGTAACAATGTCTCTTTCATAATTGTTTTTGTAATAGAGTCTCTTTCATTGTTGTTTTGTAATAATTTCTCTTTCATTATTATACTTTTATATGTTTTTGTTCAGGTTGTCTCTGACATAGTAGCAAGCTGACAGCATTGTACCTGATTTCCTTTGATTTATTTTTGTCCACTTACCCCACCACAATCCCCTTTTACTCTTGCACACCCCTCCCCTTGCCAAAAAAATATAACATGATCCTATCCTGCCACTTCCCATCCCATTTTCCCAACATTCCCTCTCTCACCCTGTTCCATTTTAAATGGCCTCTTACCAAGATCACTTCAGAGATGGAAACCCCCCATTTGGGGTTGAAAATGTCAACCAAGCACATTCTACTATCCTTCCTGATTCCAAATCATCATTTTCCCACTGTATTTCTGCATTCATCCAAACTCCTCTAGATATTGAGTACACACCAAAGAAATCCCCTTCTGACCCCTGGATGCGCTGTCAGTCAGCACACAATCTGCATGTTGGCTCCAACCTTCCAGACTCCATCACAGTGTTCCCTATTGACTCTATCCCTTCCAAGGACATGCTCTCCGCTTCTGAGAAGGTTTTGCCTGTCTTTTGCATGGTCGTCATTCAAGACCTATTCAAATCAAATTTCCCTGGTTCCACCTTTTCCTGGTACCAGAAGTGGTACTCCCCCTGGAACCAACTTTTCACCAAATTTGTCCTGAAACATTGGCAAAATGCCTACGAAATTGGGGCATTCCGTCCATTCTTCTTGGACCCAGATCAAGCCACCAATACTTCCACCCAGCTTGGAACGCTCCACCAATGGTTCTTGGGACGGCAGAAGAAACTGAGATTGGGTCAGTTGTCACAAGACTGGAAAGCTCAAAAGAGCAAATCAGAATCTAAATCTAAAATTCAAAAGCAGGTATGCAATCCCTTTGCCTTAAATCCTCCCTGAAACATGTCTTGACAGATTCTTTCACTCAGCTCTTGCAGCACCGCCAAGAGACACTCTCCACACACAAGTTCCACCCCAGCATCACAACAGCATTTGATACCATCAAGGCTACCTCCAACACTGAGATCACACCTCCTTGCAATCTTACAGAAATCCCTTTGAGCTGGAGATCTGAAGAATTTGGTGCCTTTGCTCATTGACTAGATCAGATTTATATCAACAAAAAGACCAGCCCCACGGATTGTCAATTTGTACACAATTTTTCATCAAAGGCTTGTAGGCACACTGCAAATTCATCTCCTTCCCCTGGATTCAAAGATGTCCTGCACAATCTACCAGCAAACTGCTATTCTACCAACTACTTATCTACGCTTTTGGAGTCTCAGAAAATACTCCTCACTCCAAGGGATTCCATTGAGATGTCTCACTTACTGGCATCCAAATAGGCATTCCCACGTGAGTTTTCTCTTTCAACCCGTCATGTTGCTCATAAGTAGCTGAGCACATTCGTAGTTCTCATTTCCACCTGATGGTACACTTAGCCTGTATAACACAAAATTCTGGTCAATTACAGTCACCCTCAAGTACAAAGTTGATTCCCTCACATTGCTAGCTCCCCTTTCCTCTTCTGTACTTGGAATATGTTCATCTTGAGGCTCCCTTTGAGGTAGTACCGGTACACATGAACTGGATGAACCTGTCCTAAGTGGTGAAGTTGATCAACAGCCTGCACGTCAGCGGCTGGGTTCCAACCAGGCTCCTAGATGACCTAGTATTAGCTTTTTTTGTCTTTTTGGTGAAAGAAAAAAAAAATCTCACCATCAACATATACACATGCTGAGCACACTGTAAATCAATACCTACCCCAGCAGCTTGGATTGAAGCTAGGAGGACATTGCATTTGTCATCATTCCGAAATCTTTCCAGGTTATCATTGGGCCTTTTAAAAGTCTGATCCCCTGTAAGCAACGTCACTTTAATCCCATTCTCCTCAAGAGCCTGTTCAATGCTTCAGTTTTCATCGGAAAACTTGTCTTGGTGATTGCTCATAACAATTCAAAGGTACTCACATCCCCAGAAAGCCAGTAAAGCTGGAAAATATGACATCAATTCCTTGAACTACTTTCAAAAAAACTTTTGGATTATTTACCAGATGGACAATCTTTACCAAATCCTGCCATGGCCACTCTGGTTGGGAGTGCATCTCGGATTGTCCAAACAAAGGATGATTGCAAAATTTTCAAAGCATCATCAACTGCCTAAAAAACTCAGATGAATCCCATCTCCCCCCTGCCACACGTAGTTGTCCAAAAATCTGGATCAATGTCTCATGCAACCTCCTTGAGATCTCCTCCCATCCTGGACTGAGATTCACAACTAAAAACTTTTTGAATTTCTCCGGGAGACTCAAAAACACATCCTTGGTTCTCCTCAAGCAGACCTTGGTTCTCCTCAAGCAGACTGTTGTCATCAGCCGATTCAATTTTATGATTTCATCTTGAGCTCCATCGTTCATATGAGGGACAAGGCATTTCTTCCAGACCCACTCCTGGTTCCAAGGATGAATCTTCAACAGAGTAATCAAACTCTGCAAGTCTTTCAAGCTGTTTTGGACAGGTGTTCATGTCAAGCAAAGCACAAACTGGCAACAAAGCTTTTGCATACTTTGAGTCCGGTTTGTCAATGGGTTCCTTATCAAGCTATTCTCACAAATTGAAGTCAGCAAAATATTGGATGATTATTCTGATGTGTAGATCTCACTTACTGTGCTTCATCCAAAACCATCCTGAGCCACATGATGTTCAGAGATTCAACATTAAGCTGGTTTGGATGTTTATTGTTTCTGCTCGTCCCAATCATTTCATAAGTCGTCAAGATCAACATGGTTGACTGAAGCTCTTCTCTAGTTAGTGTTTTTTGACTATCTCCATGGAACACCTTGTAAGGAATGATGTCTTGGCCAAAATGGAGCCTGATCTCATTGTCCCAATTTGAAAGAGTGGCCAGAGGGCAGATTACTAGAGTGGCTGCTGATTGGTTTTCAGGTTTGGCCTGTTGGAAACTTGTTCCTTGATCACATGTTGCCTGAATAAGCGCAAGTGCTGTTAAAGTCTTCCCTAATCCCATATCGTTGGCTAGTATTGATCCTTGCAATCTTCCTTCAATGTTGGATTCCATTTGGCTAGAAGGATCTTCTTTCTCAAAGTAATGGTGAAGCTTGTGGTTCCACAATTCTTCTGCCTTGTTGTTTTCAAGGTCTTCAGTCTTCAGTAGGAATTTCAGGGCAGATAGTTTATGAGGTTTAATTGCTGTCCAGCAGTGTCAAAGTAAAGCTTCAAGCCAAGCAGGTGGTTGTAAGTTTGATCTGTCTTCATTCAGTTGAGATGTGAGGTGCAGAATTTCAAAAAAGACTTCAGGGTTTTAGTTCCAGATATGGGTGAGCTCAACTCCTGCAGCTGCAAAGGCACACCATACACAAGATATATTTTCAGAATGGCTGAAGACACATCCTCTGAGCTGAGGCTGCTTGCAGCTGGTCATTACAAGAAATGCACACAACTTGACAAGAGCTGGGTCATTGGGGGTGATTTCTCTATTGGACACAGGAGTTGAGCAACTTGAAACTGGACCTAGGAGTGGACCCAGGTATAGACTCTGCTCTTCACTCAAGTCACCAAATTGAGTCCAAGGTGCAATATAGATATGAACTTGAAGGCAACCTCTTTGCAGGAAGACCACCTGAGGGACATCATGGGTGAGTGAGGACAATGAGGTACGAGGAGCTACAGGTATAATAAAATATCCAAGACAGAAGGTGGAGTAAATGCTTGAACAGCAATGGATTATACAGTGTTGGTTGTTCTACAAATTGGAACAAATGGAAATGAGCTGGAGGGGATGTTTTTTTTATAATGTTCCAGCCACTTCAAGCAGGACATCATTGATATCCACAAATCCATGCCTCTTTTTTTGGTAATTCTGTTTGGCCTCCTGACCTAGGAATGTTTTGTAGAGTATGCATATCAAACCACCAATCTGTGAAGAACTTGGTTCATAGTCATCACCTCACAAACTGTTTGCCCCTTGCCCTCCATTAATATTACCACTCTGTGCAAACATAGATGTGTCAATATCAATGCTCACTTTTTGTAAACTTTGAATATCTACATGTCACACATGTTTTGGCTTGATCTTACGTTCAAATATTCAATACACAAGGTTGGATGCCCAAACATTCATCTCAAATGGATTATAGGAGATGTAATCATAACCCTGTGGCTATTTTGTAAATACAAAGCAGGTTTTTAATGATTCAACATCTGTAAGTCCAAACATAAGAATTTCCTCTTTATTTCACAGAAACCATCAATGAAACTCAAAATCAGTATTTATTTTTTTTCCATATGGCATTTGAATTTCAAAATAGACATAGAATTATGATCAAGTTCAACTTGAGCTCAACATAAATTAAAGAAGACATGTACAATATAGGTTGTTGGGGAAAAACTGGTGTTTTCACACAGTTTGCCAAAATTTTGCCTTATGTGATGAAAGATTTCAACTGAAAAGGTGTGATTGACTTCCGGCTAACTTTGGGACAAAAGTCCACATACACATCAGCTATGGCACTCCCTGGGGAGTGCCTCCCAAGCTTCCCTGGTGGGAGGTTATACAACCTCCAATTCCTACTCCTTCTAGTACTTTATTATATATTAGGGGGTATCAAATATGACCAAATCAACCATTATCTAATCAAATGGGTTTGAAAACCCATGTCCATTTTTAAAAACCATTGATATAAATATAAAATGTTTCAGAATTCTCAAAGGTAAAATTTTGTTGAAATTATTAATTCACTGGTTTTAATTGTGGATTTGGTCATATTTGATACCCCCTATTAAAGTTACTTTGTAAAAAGAAGGAATATCAGTGTAAAATATGGATTAAAAAGTGTTTTCATAAAAGCTGAGAGACACTAATACTTTTTTTGTACATATAGGAAGGATATATTCCAGCTAATAAGAAATAAATTACCTGAGTGCATGAAAACTTCCCAGTATTGTTCTATCATATGAATTGGCCCATGATGTTATTGTTTATACATAAATGTCATGAGGCCATGGGGACATAGATACTGTGCTAAATTTAATACAATTCCCATTGCATCATAGTGCATTTGCATTGTAATACATTAGAGAAGGATTTATAACAAAATTCAACAAGATCCTCCTGAAGACCTCGAGAATATAACAGGAGGCCATTTCCTGGCCTAGGATTGGATCATCTGCATATTCAACTAGTAAAACATTAGGAAGTAACCTGAATATTCTCCTCCTAACTTTAGAGTAGTTTTCTCCTTTATTATCCAACCTACCTTATCTAATGGAATTATTATCAAGTAAACTTAGATCGTGCCCATTTTATGCCTTGAAATATTCCTTATAAAGCAGTTTCCGCCAGACTACCCCCTCTGACAGTAGGCAATCAGCTTAATTGCTTTCCAGCTGCTTAGTAACAATTTATATTGTTACATCTTTCATAAAAAATTCAAAAGATAGCCAAGCCTATACGGTAAGCTGTTAGTCTTCTCCTGATTTACTAATTTCTAAAGAAAATCTGAAACTTTTAACGAGTTTAGGTTATCCTCTGTTCACAGTTTGAACACTGTCACGAGGAAAAATAAGTTGGAACCTCTATGGAGGTGGCTTCTCTGTAATTCCAGTTCTATCTTTTATGTATCCTTGGTGCGCAGCAATATTATCTACCTTCCTATCTTTTCTGTATTACCAACATATGATCCTGATTTGGAGGAGAATCTTGATGTAGTTCTTTAAAAAATTTCCCAAGATTCAAGTTTTATGGAAATTTCTGAGTCAAGGAAAGTTTGTGTTCAAAAGATTCTTCAATCAATGATAGATCTTTGAAAAATTCAATGAATGATTGTTTCTAAAATAAGATTTATTGTTTGAGATTGTATGAGAAATTCATTCAAAAATGTTTGATGTATATCACATTCCTAGGAAGCTTGACCATATAAATCTTAAAAATAAGCCAGTTATAGTTTACATGTGCATACATCACCCCAAGATCTGTATCCACTGTCAACACTTCCACCACCTTGGAAGCTAAACTTTGTGATGAACATGAATTACAACCCAAAGGAATAGTATGTAGATTGATAAGGTGAAATTCAAGGTTCCAAGAATAGTATTTGAAACATGGCTGACATGACCTCCTTGTGGTATTCAACTTGGGTAAAATTATTGCACAGTCATTTAACTAAAATTGGTATTTTATTTTGTATAATTTTTCTTTCTTCTGAGAAATGGCCTGAACATATTATGTCATGACATTCTTCTAGCACATTTTTAATTTGAGAATTATCACAGATCACTAATACACTAGAATTTCTGTGTACATGGTAAATGAGACCATGGAGAAGTTTGAATTCTCCTTCAGAATATGTTTTATGAAGGGACCTAGGTAAACTAGCAATCAATGCTGGGGAGCTGTTCTGATTACTAAGTATTTCAATTAATTTAATCATCTTAGCATCTTTTTGGTAACTCTGTTCTACAAGGTCAAAATAAGTATGATCCCAGTCACAAGCATTATTCCCCAAAATGGGAAGTATGTCTTCATCTTCTGGATCATAAGCAGGCTTCTCTGGAGTATTGGGTAGAGCCCATCTACCAAGTCCATCTGCATTGTTATGGTTGGCTCCTGCTTTATGTACTATAGTTATGTGTCCTCTGTTTTCACACTCTGTGATGCCAAGGACTGATATCCTTCTAGATACACAAGGTGGTAAAACACAACATAGAATAAAGGCTTTTTGGTTGATTCTTAATAGGGGGTATCAAATATGACCAAATCCACTATTAAATCAACCGGTTTCACAAAATCCACAATTATGAAACCAGGGGATAAAAATTCCAAATAATGCCATTATTTGCACTAGACGTGTCAAGTATCAACAACAAATACCCCAATATAATTACAAAAACCACAATCCTCCACATTTCAACCAATAAAAACTCAGGATCCAAACTTGCAATATACAACCCCAATACAATCAATAATCCTCCACAATTCAACCCCAACCAACAATAAATCGTTGCCAATACAACTCCACCCAGTCACAAACCCAAACTTGTTCTTCATTTTTCCTCAAAATTTGTTAAGTTTAGTCAATTGTAAACTTGCTTGCAGAAAAAACATTAATCAATCATTCCCTGATCCCAGAACGATGCCTATCAAAAAAACAAATAAATTCATCACTGGAAAAGGAAAATTGATACCGAAGATGTCAGCAAGCAGGAAGAAACCCATCAAGAAGCGAGCACAACATGTCTCTGACAATGATACAACCGGAACAACTTCTTCTCACCTAAAGAAGGACGACTTCCTGATAATCATCGACTGGCTCAAAATCCAAAATAATTACAATTTGTGCTTTGGAACTGGTAAGGCACCGGCGGTTGGAAGGCAAGCCAAAGGGAAGATTAACGGATTCAAGCTTATGGCAATCAATCTGAGAAATCAATCCCCTTCACAAATCAATCTGACGGCCAGGCAGATGAAAGATTGTTTTAACAGCTACAAGGACAAGTACAAGAAAACACATACCCAATCCCTCTCCACTGGCTTTGGACTCGCCGATGAAGACCAATCAGCAGGAATTATCACCATTGACGAGAAGCTTGAAAAAATGTGTCCACATTTCCATGCTATGCATCAGCTGATGGGTAAGAAACCGTTCGTGACGCCCTTGTACAAAGTCGATGCTTAAAACGGTGATGAGAGCTCTGGTTCTTCTGGTCCCGAGGCCAACAACTTGGACAAAAATGTTGATAAAGATGACTCAGATAATGTATTTGTGGATTCCAATAACTCTAGGGCTCCAGTTGTAAGATTGATCAGTTGTTTCATTGTCTTTTTTGATAATTGCTAATATGTTCAATATTGTTTATACGTGATGAATTAGTCAGCAATCTTGGAACCTTTAGAAACAAATGAGAATAGGTCTGAAGGAGGCAGGGACGGTGAAGAGGTGTGTTTGAATTTCTTTTTTTCACTTATGCCATTTCTTCTTCAAACAATTGACCTCACTAAACAATTTAGGAAAGGGTTGGACCTGCCAGTGTTTGTGACAATCCGTCAGATGAAAATGAAGCGGCAATCCTGGTTTGTTATTTGATCAATTAATCACTGTTGTTTGATTGATTAGCTAACGCCCCATTTCTTCCCATGTTTGACATTAGCAAGGAAAGGAAGCACGTATTTGTCCTAGTGGAAAGGTTAAATCATCTAAGCGCTATCAAAGGGCTGTGGATTCCCTCAATGCCAAAGAAAGGGCCCTTGACACAAGTGATTCTGAGGATTACTTTCCATCTGATACTCAAGAAGATACGCAGTCACCCTGCAAGAAGAAGAAAAACAAATCATGCACCACTTCGGCACCTAACAACGCTGCATTGGATTCTCCTGCAAATTCAAATAAACCGTTGCCAACTCAAACACCCAAGGACAAGCGAAGGGCATCCAAAAGTGCCAATATCAATCCTAAGAGCCAATCAACCTCAGGGCCCAACACCCCCAATCCTTTTTCTCAATATGAAGAGTATGCATTGAAGAGGGATGAAGGCCAGTTGGAGATGTAATCCTTGGTCCAATTTTATTTAACTGACATGCTTCTTCAACTTAATTCTTTATTAGGAAAGGCACAAGTGGCTCAAGACAGCCTCAGTCTTGAGATGTTGAAGTTTGAACGACAGGTCAACAATGATAATAAGGGGGTCGAGTTGGAGGAAAAGAAGTTCAACCACTCAATTGAACTTGAGGAGAAGAAGTGGGATCATGGAATTAAATTAGAGGAAAAGAAGTGGGAACATGGAATAAAATTAGACAAGAGGAAATTAGACTGGGAAAGGGAGGAGAAGGATAAGGACCAAAGGTTTGAGATGGCCAAGATGGAACGTTTGGCTTGTCAGGAGCACATTGGTAAGAAGTATGACCTGGTGACTCAGTGTGTGGCTCATGGGAAGAGTCCAGAAGAGATTGAACGCTTGGCAAATTTATTCAAATAGTTCACCTTTTTTGGCTTTGTTCGCACCCAAGAAATCATTTGAAACATTGCATGTTACACATTAGAAAGAAAATAAAAAAAGCAAACTATTGATTCTATTTTAAAGAGTTATCTAAAATAGCATCCATATCTCTAATAGTCCAGTTGCTTTTATTTGGATGATTAATATAGTGACCATCTCTAATAAGCTGAATGGCTTTTTGGGTTTTTCTTGGGCAGTTGGCAAGATAACCCCATTTGTGTATGTGAAGAGTTGGGAGCAGTTTTTGAGGGAAGAGTCAGGTGAGAATAAGCAGTGGCTTTCCATGCACACTCAACTATACCATCAAATCTTGCAAAGTTGATGCCACAAGAATCGTCTGGAAAGACAAATTGTCAGCCACCAAGATATTACATACATTATGTAACACTTGAAACTGCAAGCTGAATAATTAATAATATTTAATTATATTATTATTTATTTTATTTTATTTTTACTTTATTTATTTTACTAGATTTTCTGGTTATAACAGAAATTATACTCAACTGTTTCAACAATTGGTATATAGTGTAACAGTTAAGAAAAAGCCTAGAAATATCTGGTTGATACATAAGCCACACTTATGACCACATGTAAAATATAATAATAAAATTATTTAAAATTATATCTATTTTTATCAAAAATCCAAGGAAATTTAGTTAAGGAAAATCCTTGGCAAATCAATTTTCAAACACGCAATAAATGGATAATCCTTGTGAGCAGTCCTCGGCGTGGTTGTTATCCTAAGCAGCAGTCTAGTTAGAGTCTGAGGAGAGGTGAGTGTCCGTTAACAATTAAGAATTAGCAAGTCAAAACGATTGTTGGATAGGGGAAGAGAACGAACTCACCAAGGTGCCAAAAACAAAACAAATGGCAGACAGGCCTGCCAAACCGTCTGGGCGGTTTCAGCCATCTCCTGTGGCTTGGCCCAATTGAATCACCCACGACAAAGAGGCTTGGCCTGATTCAATCGAATTGGGCCGTTGTTTAATTGTTCCTGAGCATCCCTTGTTGCCAAGAACGTAGGCAACTGTCCTGCAAAAAACATTCATTCAAGGATTGGCGACCCCAAAATCAACCTGACAATAAATCAAGGGAATTTCTGCTGAAGCAGGTTGGCCATGCCTCCAATCAACTCTGCACCAACTGGCTCACCTTGAGCTAAATCAAAAATTCAGCATGGCATCAGCCAAAGAAATTCAAGATAATAAAAACAAGAGTGATCACACTCACCTTTGTGGAAGGGATTGATAAACACTGAACAGAATTTATGTCAGCAAATTATCTGAGCACCAAAGAGGAGGGATGATGGGTCAATTGGCTTACCTTTTTCAGCCACAAAGCACATGAGCAAGCCAAGTTTTTCCTGATTATTGTTTAATGAATAAACAGTGTGAAATGTAAAAAGACGAATTGAAAAATCAGAGGAAATGTTACCATGGCAGTGTATTGTGCACAATTGAAACATTGAAACAAATTGAGCTAGTGGAAGAAACCATTTTTTTTTGTACCGGTGGGTTTTTCCTGTAGAGATGTGCTTACTTAGGCAAGAAAACATATTTTGATCCAACATATAAGTGTAAAAACTTTGTTGATTTTATTGGCATTCAAGATGAGAAGAGAACAAACATCTGTAATGAAGCAGAGCAATCAAGAAAAATTGGCACTGCAAGGACCCCAAATCAAACGCAAGCGTCAGAAAGCTGGAAGTGTATTGTTCTGCAAGTCAATGTTGAATTATTCACCTTAGTTGAAGAGTGCAAGTGTTATGGGTTGTAACAGTCCACGTAATCCATTGTTACTAGATTCAAAGTTTTCCAACAAGGCTGGGGCTGCTTCTGGTTCCTCCTCATTGTACAGTTCATGCCACTGATCCTTGAGGTCGGCTAGAAGATTATGTAGAACAATGCAGGTGATGATCCACTTGACCGTTGCCTTCATTTCACAAGGGTTCCTGATTTGTGATCGAACTTCTCGCAAACTGGCAAATCGACCCTTTAGAATACCAATGGCAATCCGTACTCTTGATTGGGCTAGATGGTAATTGAAATCCACATTCTCAGGTATAATTAAGTCAGAACCTTTGTAGGCTGGAACAGTATGTTGATCACTTGAATAAGCAGAGTCGGCCAGGAGGAATTGGTGTTGGTCAAGGAATTGTTCTGGATTTTGAGCAAGCTTCATATTAGAGAAGACATAAAAATCGTGACAGGATCCTGGGTAGCCTGCAAGGTAGAATATGAAAGTTTTGTTTATGTCACAAACAAGAGTGAACAAAATAGAGTAACTGTTTGGAAAGTAAACAACACATCAGCTCAGAATTGGTAAAATAGTGGAACCAATCCAAACAATCCAACCGTTTTTTTTGATCCCAGTAGTGGTTACCGTCCACCAGAGGCTTTTGACTCAGTGGAATGGTTGTTCCATCAACAAAACCAACACATCCAGGGAAGCCTTCATCTTGCATGACCTGAGATGATTCCATACGTTCTTCTTGAGTCGGCCATGATACCAAGTGCGAGCGCATTTGATAAAGAATCTTGATCACCCGACACGTGTAAAGGTTGATCGTTCCATAGCCAACTTGGAAGAGATTCTTGAGTCTGAAAACCGCAGCACCGTTTCCGTTTGATCCAAGACGGCACATAGCAATAGCGAGTTGGACTGATGGGTCTTGTTGAGGATTCTGAGAGGAGTTGTGAAAGATTGGATTTGAATCAATCAGTTGAAGAAGATTGAGGAAACATGGGAACAACATTCTAAAAAGCTGGAGGAAGCATGATTGAGGAAGTTCTTGAATGATTGAAAGGTCATATCGAGGATGGAATTGTGTAGTGGTGCCTCTGGCATTGAGGTATTGTTTCTGGAGTTTTGATCGACAATAACGGTAGAAATCTTCAAGACCTGAGTCTTTGTTATCTGAGTCAAAAATCAATACTGTTGCAGCACAGTTGGCCGCTTGAAATAGTTGCTTGTGTTGAGAGGGTGCTTGTTGCATGATTGGTTGAGGTGAGGTGTGATGTTTGCTTGGTTTGACAAGAGGAAATGGATTGAACGGTGCAGCGTGAGCTGATTAGAGATGTGATTTAATTGGGTTATTTTGGAAATGAAGGATTTGGATGGAAAACCAGGGTGTTTCATTTTCAAAATCCGTTTGGTTTTTAGCTACCCCTTTTTGAAAACCCGTTGATTAGAAATGGTGGATTGGGCAATTTCTAATCAACGGGTTTTAATGGTGGATTTGGTCATATTTGATACCCCCTAATATCTTTTTTATTAATATAAAAGATATTACATGGGTTATTCAAGGGAGTGATGTGGGTGAAGGGTTTTTATTTAACCAGAGTTTTAAGCAAGTTTAGTGACTCAGAAGTAGGGATAACTGAGTGCCTTTGAAGATAGAGAAAGGTGGTTGTGTAGAGTTTGTAGAACTTAGGTATTTGACTCAAACAGAGGAAGTGAGGTTGAGTTATGTAAAAATCTTGGGTGGTGTTAGTTCAGTTGGAGGTGAGGTTTGATTATGTGAAAACTATGGGTAGTTGGTCTTGATGAATTGTGTTTCAGAGGGAGGTGAGTTCAGAGTGTGGTAAAAACTATTGGTGGTTCAACTCAACAAATGTGTATTTTGGAGGAAGTGGGGTTGAGTATGTAGAACTCTAGGGTTGTTGGGAGTGGGAGATTTGTACTTGAGCTAGCGGGTATGATTGAAAGATTTTCAATATGTTTATTGAACAATCTTCAAGGTTACTGGGTTACAATTCCCAAAAAGGCCCCCAATTGTGAGCCTGGGTCTCTTTAGTGACTAAAGGTGTGAGCCTGGGTCTCTAAAGTGACAAAAGGGCACAAGGATGGGGGGCAACAATTGAATTTCAAGGGATAAAGAAAACAACTTTTAAGGAATGAAAGAAGGAGAAAGAAGGAAAAGAAGTGATGATTTTGATGGATCTTTGATGTGAATGATCTTAGTGCTCTTATTAATAATAATCAACAACCTAGAAAGGTTGGAAAACTGTGCCAGAGTCTTTGAGAAATGCAACAGCCTCTTCACACAATGGAAACGTGGAAGTTATCTGAGAATACAAAGTCTAATCAGCCCAGTTTTTTGGACTATGATAAAGCTGTATAGTCAAGGTTCTTTAGAGGGAAACCATGTGGTTGTTTTCAAGGAAAAACCACAGAAACAGACTTGAAGTGAAGCTTATGGATCTCTGGAGTTGATTATGATTGATCTGATCTGATGATTGAAGCTTGATTTGATCTGAGGACTGAAGGAAAGGGAAAGAGGGGAAAAGAGGGGAAGACAGAGAAGGACTACTTTCAGAGAAGCAAGGTTCAAAAAGGGGACTGACTGACAATACTGTTGAGGTACTGGGTGAAAGAGGCCTTTTGTTGGTTAGAGTGGTGAGCTGTAACTTGGTTGAATCCTTGGGTGCCTGAGGTAGTGGTTTTGGGTGTCTTGAGGTTGTGTATCCTGCCTGCAAAGGGGGATACATCAACTTCAAAAAATTTCAAGGTTTGCTTATGTAATCTCACATTTAGATCTGGTTGGCTGGCCCTGTTTCACTTGCCCAGCCAGCTGTTGCGTAGATTTTTGTTTTTAATTACTCCATGAAGGAGTTGAGCAATTAGAGAGTGTTCAGTGAACACTAAGGTTAAACTTTAATGAAGAATCAGAATCAGAAGTCAAAAAAACATTAAAACCTTAGTTCAAAACAATATGAGACAGTTGTGACTTAAAGAAGAAGATAAGACAGACTTTAGGTCAGCTGTGCTGGCTCTAAGGCTGACAACAGGGCACAAGGTGAAAGGCTATGATGATGGCAAAGGTGTTGAGTATTATTTAACTCTTGATCTTGACCTTTAAGATAAAAGGAGCAAGCTGTCTGAATACAACCTCCAACCTGAAGACAGGTCTGCAATAAATGCTACTTAAGGGTAAAGGGGTTTGTTTAACCATTAAGGGAGGACAGATTTTCTTCCTTTGTTTAAGGGAATTGGTTGATTGAATTATAATGGATGAAATGGTGCTGGATAAACAGGATACTGGCAAGAATGTTACTTCAAAGATTTATTAAGGCAAGACTAAGAATGTAATTCTAGTGGTGACTCAGAAATCTGGGTGAAAAAGCAAAAATGCAGTAAAGGGGTATTTTTAACTTCCACTCAAAGCACTCTTTATATAATACTTGGATGGGTGCTTTATTGCCTGTACAAGTACATGTGTAATCTTCAACCTCCATGTTGAATTACCATGTGGGCTTTAGCAGTATGTAGCAACTCAATAGACCATATCCTTTGAAATCAGTCTAGAACATGGTGTTTGAGGCTTAGTATTGAATCAAGTGGGTTGGAATTCTTAATCTGGGATAGCCACTTGCACCAGGAAACAACAATGATCACTTGATGGCAAGTGAATTTTGGACAACTTCACTCATCTATCCTCCATCTATCCACTGCTACTCCTTGAATTAATTTAAAACACAATTGGGTATTCATTTTTCTAACTTTTACAACCAGAGGCTATTCCTGCTCATAACAGCTCTTTCTGGCTTCTGTGCATGTAATTGTTTGGTAGCTGCTCAGCACTGCTCAGCTTCAATTAAAATAGGTAAATAGCTCAGTGGAAACTTCATTCCCACCTTCATTGATGTGCCTTCCTTCTTCCAAACAGTCATGTCTGAGCTGCACCAGATTGAACACTGAACTGCACCACACTGAACATTGAGCTGAACTAGGGTTAATACTGAGCTACCAGAGTGAAAACTAAGCTTCCCCAGGGGGAATATTGAGCAATGCTGGAGTGACCACTTATAAGCTGTGCCAGACTGAACACTCATCTGTGCCAGAGTTTTCACTTAGCTGTGCTATAGTGACACCTGAGCTCAGCCAGGTAAAAATGATAAGCAGCAGAGAAAAATGAAACCAGTGAAAAATGAGCAGAATCAGTGACAAATGACCAGGATTAGTGAAACTGAGCAGAATTAGTGAAAAATGAACTAAATCAGTAAAAAAAGACAGAATCAGTAAAAATGAGCAGAATCAGTTAAAACTGAGCAGGATGTGGAAGATGTACAGAATCATTCAAAATTGAGAAGAATAAGTGGAAACCAAGAAGGATCATTGGAAACTGAGAAGAATCAGTGGAAACTGAGCAGAATCAGTGGAAACTGAGCAGAATCAGTATAAACTGAGCTGAATCAGTGAATTGTGATGTGAGCCAGTGGAAAAGGAGCTATTAAATTGAACCACCAGTGAGAATCAAATATACAGGAAGAGTAGGATTGGAGCAGCTTTGAAGCTGAAATCAAAGTTTCAGAATGTCACTTTTCATCAAATGATCATGTTTTTAATGGTGTTGTCTCCATGCAGAAACCATTCATTGGTACTGGTTTATTATGTGTTACAGTATCATATATGGGTTATGTCTTTTATCCAGGCAATAATCCTTATCACTCCTTGGACAAGGTGATTATCCTATATTTGTAACCTATTATAAGGTATGTGCTTTATCCTTTATGGATTATTTGTTATAACATATGTGTCAGCCTCCCTGATGCCAAGGACAAGTCCGTCTAGCTACAGGTGGTGCAAGAATGTATGGAAAGAGTATATTAACTCTGGGTAAGGTACAATGTCACAATTCCTAAAAGATATGGGGGAATTGTGACGTAAAAATTGAGAGAAAAATAGGTTAATAATTATATTAAATAAATTTAATATAATTAAAAACAAGAGGGGCCTGATAAATCAGGGGTGGTTTAGATCCCTCTAAGGTATCTTACAAATAAATGCAGAGGATTTAGGTACCTGGAACACTGGGGCCTGTTGGAACAGGGGTGGTTTAATCCCAGGAATGGAAATGGGGGAATATCTTCAAGAAAAGGGTTATTACTTACTAGTAATAAACCTTAAGGGATCTTGGGGATATTCTGGGTGAAACTGGACAGTTTGAAGCGCTTGGATGGATGGATGGTGGAGCTTGATGGGCACTGTGAAGTTGTTGGGGAAGACAGGGCTAAAGAATAACTACTAAGAAGCTTACCAGACTGTGTTATAAAGATGTATATATCTAATAAGAAGTGGGTAAGGTTGTTAGTGGGTATTGGGAAGCATGAGGAGCCTTCTTTGGGCGGTTTAAGAGCTCCTTAAATAGTCTTGAGTTCCCCCTGGGGACCCTGTAGGTATTATTGGCCAACTTGTGGGATCTTTGGACCACATTTTGGTCATTTTTGCTTTCTTGGTGACGCTTCAGCAGCCCCTGCTTTGAATACACGTCACCAATTGATTTTATTAATGTATTTACCTATTTATATTGTCTTACAGTCTGTGGTACATCAGTACTGGTTGTTATAGATTTAATACTAGTGGCTTATTTGTATTTTATAATAAGCCACAGTATTGTTTGTACTGTTTGTTCAGTCAGTATATTTTTATTTATATGTATAAATAATAATACACTCTAATATAATTGATTATTTAATCCCAGTAACCTTTATTGCATATGTAACATATGTAATGAGGTCACTGGGGCGTGTTTTTACTGATTTGGGTGTACCTGAGTGACTGTGGAGTCCGCGTGCCAGCTGAGAGCCTGTAAGGGGCTTACTGCTTGCGCGGGGGCTTATATCCCAACTTTGGCGCGGGCTTTCAGTCACGCGGGTTGAACTTCAAGTTCTGCGGACTGCGGTACGCGGGGTTTGATTGAAACATGGTGTATTTACACTATCTCCCCTAATTTACACAACACCTCATTTCCGTGACTGGAAATGGTGTTTAAGCATATGTATTTATATATATAAGCATTTAATTAAGGCAAGTGCTTTTTATTAAAAGGTACTTGCTCATTCTTCTTTGCCAATTTACATAGTGAAGGAGTAAGATTTAGGGGTACCTATGAGTGAGGTACCCTAGGTTAATTTTAGTGTAGATTCAGAATATCAAATAATATTCTTACTATTATTTGATATTCTATTTTTTATAATAAGTTTTTTTTAAGTCCTGTGACAGGTTGCTCTGTCATAGTAGCAAGCTGAAAATATGTTACATAGTATCATTTTCCATTGTAAGGGGTTTTTTTTTTTTTTTTGAAGTCTTTAGGGCAATAATTGTTGGCCTAGAGGTAATTTCAGGACAGCTATATTGTCTGTAAGGCTGAAATTGTCTCTGAACTGGTAGAAAGCTGAAACTTCAAGCTAAAATGGAGGATTTTAAAGTTTGTGGATGCATCCAGATTTGACTGGTATAGTGTGAAATCATTAAGGTGTCTGGAAGAAGTCAATATGCTTTTACTCTTGCAAAGGAGTTTGACCAATACAGATTCTATCACCCTACTTGAAATAATGGATTTCCAACCCAAAAAGGTAAAGAAACATGTATCTTTTCCATTACTAGTCTGCACCACTGTTGAGACATGTGTCACCAATTCCTGTCACCATTTTTTTGCTCCCAAAACTTCCTATGTTTTCATGACTGTAAAAACTAATTTCACACATGAAAAATGACAGGATATAAGGTAGGGGAGAGAATTTTTAGTCACACTAATTCCTTCCAAACAGCTTTTAATCAACAAAAACATCACCACATTCCAAATATCATTCCCAAAAATTATAGTCACCTCATTTTTTTAATTGATTTTCTTCTTTTCTGGCCAAACAGTTTCAAAGATTATTAGAGTTTTTATAAAAATTAATTGAACATTGTTCAGCTTGTTTTTCCTGGCTGGAGTTGAAAAATTAGAAGGAAATTACCCCAAAAGGCCAAGGGAAGTAATTGACCTCACTGAACTAGGTATTTCAACATTTCTGTTTCCCAATATGAGTTTAACTTTCAACCTTGATTGATAAATTTCTTTTCCTTCCAAATTAAACTTCAAGAATGTGAGTAATTTGATATAGGCTGAGGTAGGAATTCTGGGTTTTTGATTCTGCATCCACAGCTAAATAATACCCCTCCCAAAATAACGGCTCTCATGAAATGAACCTAGAATTTCAGTAATTTAATATATGCTAAAATCTCGATGTATTGCGCTCATAACCACTGAGGACCAATTATCTCTCTTACAAATGTTTTAGGTAATCATCCTCACAAAGTTACTTCCAATGGGTTATTTGCTGGAGATCCAAAAAAACAGAATATGGCTTGCATAATATTGCACTTGAAAAGGGTGTAGGAACTTCATCAACTGCTCTGGGTACAAGTAAAATTCACAAAAAAAGTTATGTACAGATCTTGGATTATGATAATTAATTTTAATTTCCATTCAGATCTTGAAAAAACTGCAATTTTTATTAAAAGTGGTACAAATTTTTGCTTGTAAATATGGAAAGGTGCAACAAAGGAGATAATTGGTTTTGAAAAAATTCAGCACCAGGGAAAGAAGTCTGGGAATTTTACTTGAAGACTAGTGATAATATCAAGGAATGGAGATCCATCTACTTGAAGCTATCAGCTAAACATGAATATGCTCCAAGATTAGATAAGAAATTGAATGATCCAATCCATGGAATTAAAAAGTTAGTATTTAAAAGAATTTGGCAGCTAGACAAAATATCCTATGAAGGGTCACAAGGTCTAAATGAAGACACTGTTTTAATGATATTTGAGAATTTAGATTCAGAATGGATTTCTTCCTTTGCAGATGCTGGAAATTTCAGACATGTTTTGGAATCATCAACACACACTAGAGAACTTCAATCACTCATCTATTTCTGGAGGCATATTGCATTAGATTTCTTGGTTGATTCACAAAAATTTTGGGATTATATCTGGAACAAGCATCAGGGTTTTCTTGAAAAAAGCAAATGGAGAGTTCATCTCAGACTACATCAGTAACCACTTTGACCCAACAGATCTTTATTTCCATGTATTCATATTTGATCACAAGCTGAGCCTCAATGAGGCAACATTTTTCAAAAAGGTTTTTAAAATATCAAAATGTGAGTTCAGATTTAAACAATTTTTGAACTTATGAAGGATTTTTTCAAACACTCAGAATAATATAACATTTGTTTCTGGAAATTTTTGGATAATGACGGATGGGAAAAAATTGAGCTCAGATTTCTTGAGATGCAGATTGATAATTTAGATTTGGAAACAATGAGGGTAGCCCACAATATGAATGATGATCATAGAGTTTTACTTGAAACTGCTAGAAAAAATTTTCAAGGGATATCACCTGAGAGGAAGTCACAACAATCTCAGGCTGTCTTGGAGGAACTATTAGAATTTATAGCTTCCAATTCTGAGGACTTTGACCCTTGTGAATCTTTTGAGACATCTATAACTTTCAAAATATTCTATGACATTCTTAGAATCATTTTGCACTACCAATCTAGGAACACATCCACTAAATTCCTTCAAGACTACCAGAAAACAGAATCCTTCCAGAAAGTCAGATTGTTTGAAGAGAAAATTGGTATATTTTATAGTTTAACACATGCAATTATTTCCAAATTTTATGAAGCTATGAACCGTATCAAGAAAGAAATTCCAGGTAAAACAAGACTTAATAAGAAAATTACAGAACTGAAGGAAGATAATTGGTTTTACATAAGTAACCCAGTGGATTAAAATGAAAAAAGGCAACTTTCAAATTTCAGAATTGTTAGAAACCAGGAAGAATTCCCACTGGGAGCCGAAAATTCAACCCACCAGGATATCCCTCTCACAGATATTACCAGATACCTATACACATCCAAAGTTATCAATTCTGATAGAAAGTTGATATATCAAATTGAGAGATACATAGAACAAAAAAATGTGGCAGGTGGTTCTGGAAATATCACAGATGTGATAGAGCTGATTAAACAGAAACTCAAAATCAATGAATCTATTATTAAAAGTATAGTTAAAAGTCACAGGAAGTTGTTTGATTGCAAATAGAAATTCATATTTTGAGAATTTCAATTTCAAAACACAATGTTTCTTCATCATGAGGGATCTTGTATACCAAGAATTGGTTGTATGATATTAGGTTGTATCAAATATGACCAAATTCACCTCTAAAAACAGGCTCATAAGGCTTCAGCAATATGTATGCAACACTGGCATCATATCTATAAAAAATCCCGGTACTTGCACTGTTCTGAATGGTTATCTGAATAACCAAGTATGTTATTCTCTCCATAGTGTTCAAACTATGCACAGAGAATAAAAACAACTTCTTATAACTGTCAGATTTGATATAAAAACCAGTAAATTGGAGAAGACTAACAACTAAACTTATAGGTTTGGCTATTATGTGTCTAAGAAATTGAGATTTTTAAAATTCTGCAATTCTGTAAGCCTTAGAGTCAGTGCAGCTGACCTAAAGTCTGCCTTGATTACTGATTATCTTAATCCTAGTCTCAAATGCATTATATCTGTTTACCCTGAGGTTCAAATCTTTTTTTGACTTCAAATTCTGTTTTGTCATCCAAATTTGATCATAGTTTTGACTGAACACTTGGTAATTGCTCAACTCCTTCATGGAGTAATTAAATAAAAAACTCTATGCTACAGCTGGCTGGGCAAGTGAAAAAACTTCAAGGCCAGCCAACCACATCTAAATATAAGATTATATAAGCAAACCATGAATTTTTTTCAAGTTGTTTTAACCAACCAAAGGCCTCTTTTTCCCAGTACTTCACCAGTATTTTCAGTCAGTCCCCTTTCTGAACCTTGCTCATCTGACAGTAGTCCTTCTAGGTCCCCCTATTCCCCCCTTCTCTTTTCTTCTTCACCATCAATCTTCAAATCAGATCAGATCAAGCTTCTATCATCAGATCAGATCTATCCCAATCCTCTCAAGAGATCCACAAGCTTTACTTCAATATTTTCCTGTGGTTTTTCCTTTAACAAAACCACATAGGTTTCCCTCTAAAGAACCTTGACAATCCAGCTTGACCATAGTCTAAAAAACTGGGCTGATTAGAATTTGTCTTCTCAGATACCTTCCACATGTCTATTGTTCGAAGAGGCTATTTTACTTCTCAAAGACTCTGGCACAGCTGTCCAACCTCTCTAGCTTATTGATTATTATTAATAAGAGAACTCAGATCATTCACATAAAAGATCCATTTGAATCATCACTTCTTTTACTTCCCTCTCCTTCTTTTATTCCTCAACAGTTTTTTTCTGTATCCCCTGAAATACAAATGTTGCCCCCCATCCTTGTGTACTGTTTTCACTTTAGAAACCCAGGCTCACAGATCCCAAGTAATAAAATGGTTTAAGGTAAAAAAATAAGGGTTTAATAATGATAATATATATTTTAAAGTAAGAGTGGTTTAGTGCCCTCCACAGGTGTTTGTTAAAAAGCAGAGGAAATTGATGAACTTTTAAAACTGGGGCCTGCAAGAAGGATTTTTTTTATCCTAGTACAGATGGCTAGAAGGGCCATGCCTCCTGGAAGAAAAGGACTTCTCTTCTTGAAGGAAGGGGACTGTCTAAAACTTATCTGGGAATTTGAAGCAGTTGAGTTGATTTGCTGGAATCTGGGCAGTTTTGGAGGAAGATGTCAGGATGATCAGGTATATTAAGACTAACTTACTTTCAGCCTGCTAATAATTCAGAGAAATCCTGAATATAGCAGATTATATCAATATAAAAGTTGTATTCTTAGTTTCAAAAGAGTGCACACCCTAGTTCTTGTGTTTCAAAAGAAATTAATTAAAACAAAATATATAATACAGAATCTACATATAAATTCTAAAGTATAAAGAGAACTTAGAGTATTATTTCAGGTTCTTAATCTACATGTAAAATAACCTAGGGTAGCTCAGCAAAAGCACCCCGTAATTATTACTCCTTCATATCCCTTCACAAGGCCTTCAAGTTTTCATATCACTTAAAGATCTACAGCTTAAAGATCTACATAAACGTAAATATATGCTAGTAGACTATGTAATTAAGGGTAATAAAGTTTGGGTGTGATGCATAAATAAGGTTATCATCATCATTTCTATAGTTACATATACATGGCACCTGTAATAAAAGCCACAACCAACGCTGTGGCCATACTGTACCTACTAAGGCCAATATAGCCTAAGTGGTTGGTTGTAGAGGGACTAATGGTCCAAAAGGAAGGATTAAACAAAGTTATTACTCTTACTGGTAATTATAAACCACTTCAGGCCTTTTGAAACATGTACCCAAGCCCTACTGTAACCAAATCAGTTATTCAGGTGACTAGGGCTTAGTGGAAGACTAGAATAGGAAAAAAAGAGCTTCTGCTTTGCACCCAAGAGCCCAGAATGGATATATATACAGCCCTTCCTTCCCAAAAAATTATATCCCCATCTTCATTTACATTTACCAGCTTATACCCACCTTATCAACCAGTCTTATAGCCTGTTATATAGTACAGTTTCTGCTTGTTGTATACCTAAAGTTCATCCAAAAACCTTTGACCTTTCCCAGAACTCATCACCAACCTATTACCCAGTTGTTTGAGTGCCTCAGGACTAGTCATACTCCTACTGAAGTCATCTTTCCTGGAAATAAACTAGTGAGTCTTATTTCCTTTACTTCAGTAGTATACTACTGTCTGGGCACACTCTTTTACCAAAAAGGCCAGAAGCTTGGAGGGCAAAATAAACCACCCCTGTAACTCAGGCCCCTACCTTAATAAAAACTTGATTGTTGTTATTAAAACCTTTCGTTGTAAACCTTCCATTACCCATTTCCCTTTGACACATACCCTTGTGGTACCGCCTGTTTTTTGCTTGCACCCAGTGTAGATAGAAAGATTCAAGTCTTTGGCATCACTGAGTGTCAGCTTTCTGTACTCTACTCGTCTTATTGTGGCGTGTACAGTAAGGACTAAAAAAATTTCTTACACTTTAAATAGTGTAATAAACCAATCTCAATAACAATGATAACTTAAGTGTTATGAAAACACTAAGTAATACCAAATACCAGGTTATTGCCCTGCTGCCAAAACTTCTGTTGATTGAGTATTAACTCAGAAGGGCTAACCAGATTGATACACGGTTCTTCCAATCAATTAAAATGGATTTAATTAATTGGGGGGAGTTTGTTGAGGAATTTTAAATATAAGATAGTATATAATACAGGCCAGTCCTCCTTACTTACAGGGGAAGGTGAGCACCTTTGAATCTTATAATAAGTTATCTAATGTATATTAAAATTGATGGGGAGGTGATCTTCCATTTAGTGAAGAAAACTCCTCTTAAATAATAAAATAATTATTATTTCACAAGCTTCTTGGAAGCAGTGATCAGGGGAAGATCACCAGGGGGAAATGATCACCCTGTTTGTGATTTGATGTGAAAAATAGTGTCATTCCTCTTTAGAATGACCCCATAATTATTTCACAATAAGTTGCTTAGTGGGAAATAATTATTTCAGCATTGAAGAATTATTTCACTAAGTATTACTTGTGAATAAATTTTCTAGGGACCAGAGCTTGAAAAAGCGCTTGCCCTGAGTGATCAGTAGTCTAAAATCACATGTAATTATGTAATTAATACAAACTACATAAGTTATGTAATTAGATACATATGTAATCTTATAGTATATATTACTATGGTTTATGCTGGGATTTTCCAGGAGTTTCAAGGAAAGAAACTATACCAATGAATGGTTCTTTATCCATTTATTGCGTGTTTGAAAATTAATTCGCCAAGGATTTTCCTTAATTAAATTCCCTTGGATTTTTGATAAAAAATATATATAATTTAAATCACTTTAGTAATATATTTTTACATGTGGTCATGAGTGTGGTTTGAAAACAGAGCCTTATGTATCAACCAGATATTTCTAAGCTTGTTCTTAACTGTTAGACCATTATACCAATTGTTGAAACAGTTGAGTATAATTTCTACTATAATCAGACAATCTAGTAAAATAAAATAAAATAAAATAAAATAAAATAAAATAAAATAAAATAAAATAAAATAAAATAAAATAAAAATAAAATAAAATAAAATAAAATAAAATAAAATAAAATAAAATAAAATAAAATAAAATAAATAAAATAAAATAAAATAAAATAAAATAAAATAAAATAAAATAAAATAAAATAAAATAAAATAAATAAAATAAAATAAAATAAAATAAAATAAAATAAAATAAAATAAAATAAAATAAAATAAAATAAAATAAAATAAAATAAAATAAAATAAATAATAATATAATTAATTATTATTAATTATTTCAGCTTTCAGTTTCAAGTGTTACATGCTGTATGTAATATCTTGGTGGCTGACACTCACCCACACTAAAAAAGAGAAAAAAGGCTAATGTCTTTTTTCTACTCTATAATTTCTAAGTAGAGAATCATTATTAATATCCTTAGCTTCTAACAACTTATCTTTGTCTGATAAGGAGTTTTTAAACCTTACTAGATACTGTTTAATGCTTTGATTATTTCTCATAATTCTTCTATCATTAATGATCTTGTGAGGAATCAAATTTTCATCATTTATGATAGGGGGCACAGGTGCGTGTTTCTTAGCAGGAACATTTTTATTCTCCTTATTAGAAGTGATATACTTTTTAAGGAGACTAATTGGAAAAGTTGGATGTTTTCTATTGAATGGTTCTGTCAATATTACTTCTACTGCATTTGGAACATGGAAAGCTTTGACCACAAAGGGACCAATAAAAGAGTCTCTAAGTTTCTTAGGACCATCCATGTTAGCCAAGTTTATTGTAGATATCAATACTTGATCACCAACTTGAATGTTAGCTTCTTCATGGGTCTTATCCCATCTTGACTTATTATAGTCAACTGCTTGTTTGATACAATCTTGAGCATGTTTGTCTGCTTTATTCATCATGTTTAAAAATGATTCAGATGTTGGATGAATATGTACTGTTTTGCTAAGTACACTAGTTACAGGCAAAACAGGAGTCCATCCTCTTTCTAACTCAAAGGGAGTTTTTCCAGTAACTGAGTGTTTGCTTGAATTATATGCATATTCAAGGGCTGGTAATAAAGATATCCAATCATGAGTAAAACCATCTTGATCTTTATAACTAAGGCCAAAGGCACAATATCTTCTGATCATGTCTTCTAAATTTTGTATCATTCTTTCAGCTAAACCATCTGTCTGAGGGTGATAAGCTGTAGAAAAGGGCAATTTAGTTCCCATTAAGTTAAACAAATTATCCCAAAATTCAGAAGTGAATTTTGGATCTCTGTCACTAATCATGACTGAAGGACATCCTACATCAGCAATGATATGGTTCAAAAATGCTAGAGCCACATCCATTGCATTGTTCTCTTTAAAGCAAGGAATGAATCTTGCTCTTTTAGAGAATCTTTCTACTACAACTAAAACACAGTTGTCATTTTCTTTACCTGCTGGAGGTAATCCAGTTACAAAGTCCATGTTAATGAATTCCCATCTGGATTTTGGTTCATTAATTTCTTGTAACATACCACGCCTTTTGCCAGTAGCTTTATTGGCCTTCTGACATCTGTCACAAGAAGAACAGTATTCTATAACATCTTTTCTCCAATCAAACCACCAAGCTACAGATTTTACTCTCTCAAGGGTTCTGTCAGTAGACATGTGGCCAGAAAGCATATTAGGGGGTATCAAATATGACCAAATCCACGAGTATCTAATCAACGGGTTCCACGAAATCCACAATTATGAAACTGGTGGATAAAAATTCCAAATAATGCCATTATTTGCACTAGACGTGTCAAGTATCAACAACAAAAACCCCAATATAATTACAGAAACCACAATCCTCCACATTTCAACCAATCACAACTCAGGATCCAAACTTGCCAAATATACAACCCCAATACAATCAATAATCCTCCACGATTCAACCCCAACCAAAAATCAATTGTTGCCGATAAAACTCCACCCAATCACAAACCCAAACTTGTTCTTCAGTTTTCTTCAAAATTTGGTAAGTTTAGTCAATTATAAACTTGCTTGCAGAAAAAACATCAATCGATCATTCCCTGATCCCAGAACAATGCCTATCAAAAAAACGAATAAATTCATCACCGGAAAAGGAAAAGTGATACCGAAGAATTCAGCAAGCAGGAAGAAACCCATTGAGAAGCGAGCACAACATGTCTCTGACAATGATACAACCGGAAAAAGTTCTTCTCACCTAAAGAAGGACGACTTCCTCATAATCATTGACTGGCTCAAACTCCAAAAGAATTATGATTTGTGCTTTAGAACTGGTAAGGCATTGGCAGTTGGAAGGCCATCCAAAGGGAAGATTAACGGATTCGAGCTTATGGCAATCAATCTGAGAAATCAATCCCCTTCAAAAATCAATCTAACCCCCAGGCAGATGAAAGATTGTTTTAACAGCTACAAGGACAAGCAGGGACGGTGAAGAGTTGTGTTTGAATTTATTTTTATCACTTATGCCATTTCTTCTTCAAACAATTGACCTCACTAAACAATTTAGGAAAGGGTTGGACCTGCCAGTGTTTGTGACAATCCGTCAGATGAAAATGAAGCGGCAATCCTGGTTTGTTATTTGATCAATTAATCACTGTTGTTTGATTGATTAGCTAACGCCCCATTTCTTCCCATGTTTGACATTAGCAAGGAAAGGAAGCACGTATTCGTCCTAGTGGAAAGGTTAAATCATCTAAGCGCTATCAAAGGGCTGTGGATTCCCTCAATGCCAAAGAAAGGGCCCTTGACACAAGTGATTCTGAGGATTACTTTCCATCTGATACTCAAGAAGATACGCAGTCACCCTGCAAGAAGAAGAAAAACAAATCATGCACCACTTCGGCACCTAACAACGCTGCATTGGATTCTCCTGCAAATTCAAATAAACCGTTGCCAACTCAAACACCCAAGGACAAGCGAAGGGCATCCAAAAGTGCCAATATCAATCCTAAGAGCCAATCAACCTCAGGGCCCAACACCCCCAATCCTTTTTCTCAATATGAAGAGTATGCATTGAAGAGGGATGAAGGCCAGTTGGAGATGTAATCCTTGGTCCAATTTTATTTAACTGACATGCTTCTTCAACTTAATTCTTTATTAGGAAAGGCACAAGTGGCTCAAGACAGCCTCAGTCTTGAGATGTTGAAGTTTGAACGACAGGTCAACAATGATAATAAGGGGGTCGAGTTGGAGGAAAAGAAGTTCAACCACTCAATTGAACTTGAGGAGAAGAAGTGGGATCATGGAATTAAATTAGAGGAAAAGAAGTGGGAACATGGAATAAAATTAGACAAGAGGAAATTAGACTGGGAAAGGGAGGAGAAGGATAAGGACCAAAGGTTTGAGATGGCCAAGATGGAACGTTTGGCTTGTCAGGAGCACATTGGTAAGAAGTATGACCTGGTGACTCAGTGTGTGGCTCATGGGAAGAGTACAGAAGAGATTGAACGCTTGGCAAATTTATTCAAATAGTTCACCTTTTTTGGCTTTGTTTGCACCCAACAAATCATTTGAAACATTGCATGTTACACATTAGAAAGAAAATACAAAAAGCAAACTATCAATTATATTTTAAAGAGTTATCTAAAATAGCATCCATCTCTCTAACAGTCCAGTTGCTTTTATTTGGATGATTAATATAGTGACCATCTCTAATAAGCGGGCGTTGATAAACGCACGCCAAGCGCGCACGCCAACGCCAACCCGCACGCCAATTTTTTTTGGCGTGCGGGGCCTACACGCCTTTTTTTTTTGCGTGTAGGTTCTACACGCCAAAATAAATTGGCGTGTGAGACCTGCACGCCAAAAATGGCGTGTGGTTCCCACACACCATTTTTTTTTGGCGTGTGGGCCCCGCACGCCAAATAAAATTGGCGTGTGGGCCCCGCACGCCAATTGTTTGGCGTGCGCTCTCACACGCCAAACAATTGGCGTGTGGGAGCGCACGCCAAAGAATTGGCGTGCGGGGCCCACACGCCAATTGTTTGGCGTGCGGGTCCCCCCTCGCTCACATAATCGAGTGGGAGGGACCACTCGATTACGTGAGCGAGGCCGGCTGACGAGGTTATACAACCTCGTCAGCCGGGAGGACTTCCTCCCGGCCGGCGAGGCTATACAACCTCGTCGGCCAGGAGGACGTCCTCCTGGCTGACGAGGTTGTATAACCTCGTCAGCCGGGAGGACTTCCTCCCGGCCGGCGAGGTTATACAACCTCATCAGCCAGGAGGAAGTCCTCCTGGCCGACGAGGTTGTATAGCCTCGTCGGCCGGGAGGACTTCCTCCCGGCTGACGAGGTTGTATAACCTCGCCGGCCGGGAGGAAGTCCTCCCGGCTGACGAGGTTATACAACCTTGTCAGCCAGGAGGACTTCCTCCTGGCCAACGAGGTTGTATAACCTCGTCGGCCAGGAGGAAGTCCTCCCGGCCGACGAGGCTATACAACCTCGTCGGCCAGGAGGAAGTCCTCCCGGCCGACGAGGCTATACAACCTCGTCGGCCAGGAGGACTTCCTCCTGGCTGACGAGGTTGTATAACCTCGTCAGCCGGGAGGAAGTCCTCCCGGCTGACGAGGTTATACAAACTCGTCAGCCAGGAGGACTTCCTCCTGGCCGACGAGGTTGTATAGCCTCGCCGGCCGGGAGGACTTCCTCCTGGCCGACGAGGTTGTATAACCTCGTCGGCCAGGAGGAAGTCCTCCCGGCCGACGAGGCTATACAACCTCGTCGGCCAGGAGGAAGTCCTCCCAGCCAACAAGGTTATACAACCTCGTCGGCCAGGAGGGACTTCCTCCTGGCTGACGAGGTTGTATAGCCTCGTCAGCCGGGAGGAAGTCCTCCCGGCTGACGAGGTTATACAGCCTCGTGCCGGGAGGAAGTCCTCCCGGCTGACGAGGTTGTATAACCTTGTCAGCCGGCCTCGCTCACGTAATCGAGTGGTCCCTCCCACTCGATTATGTGAGCGAGGGGGGACCTGCACGCCAAACAATTGGCGTGCGGGGCCCACACGCCAAACAATTGGCGTGCGGGGCCCACACGCCAATTTTATTTGGCGTGCGGGGCCCACACGCCAAAAAAAAATGGCGTGTGGGAACCACACGCCATTTTTGGCGTGTAGGCCCCGCACGCCAAAAAAAATTGGCGTGCAGGTTGGCGTTGGCGTGCGCCGTTGGCGTGCGTTTATCAACGCCCTAATAAGCTGAATGGCTTTTTGGGTTTTCTTGGGCAGTTGGCAAGATAACCCCATTCGTGTATGTGAAGATTTGGGAGCAGTTTTTGAGGGAAGAGTCAGGTGAGAATAAGCAGTGGCTTTCCATGCACACTCAACTATACCATCAAATCCTGCAAAGTTGATGCCACAAGAATCGTCTGGAAAGACAAATTCACCTCCAGTGACTTGAAGATTATTCTCAACTAGCTTCCCAGTGTGTTTCTCAATGGGAATCCATAGGACAAAGCTGAAGCGTGAAGAATTGGTGTCTTGGTGTGGCGTGTTTGCAAACTGGCCAAGGGTAAACAACAGGTGTGAGGTGAATCCTTTGCGGTGGGCTGAATATTGGGGAGCTAGTCCAGGGGCTTTGCTTGCATGTAGGTGGGCAAGGTGGACGGCTGAGTTTGACTTTCTTTGAGGAGAAATTGGATGATTCTGAATTGTTGTCACTACTTTCATTGTTGGTGGAGCCAGCGTCTGAGAAGGTGCTATATGAATCCAAATTGTGGGTTGAAAAGGAAGGTGACAGCGGCTCCTGGTGGCAAGAATCATCCCCTCCTTGCTCCTCACTAATGTGCTGTGACTGTTCTAGACCAAGAGGAATAGCACATCACCAATGGATGTTACAGTTCGTACTTGATCTTTGAACAGTCAGCGGCACATCAGCTTGGATTGGGGAGAGGGTGGGCAGCGGGTCTTGCAGTAGGTTGGGTTCAGAGGCCAAAGAATTCTGTTGTAGAAGGGGGACAAAATCAAGCTATTTAGGGATGAGCAACTTCCTCTTTCATTGCAGTTTGGACATCTACGGTTGAGCTCAGCATTCCCCATGCCTCTTTAATCATCTTTCCTTTTTGCTTTGTGTTCTCATAAAAACCAGGGAGTCTGAGAAAGAAGGTGGTAGAAGTGGTAGCGTTAGCTGTACTGGGTTGAATGCCTGAACCTGGGGCTAGGGATGGACTGCGTCACAGATCAGGTGTGGTACTTTTAGGACTCGAGGGTGCAACAGATGAGTCCAAGTCATGTTTGATCGTCTGTTGCTGAGTAGTAATATCCTTCCATCCAGTTGGAAATTGAATCACTAACCAGGACAAGTAAGCCAGCACAATAATACAATAACCCTTTGACTGAAGATTGATAAAAGCTATTGCTAACTGGGCTGAGATGTTCATATCTACACGATTTACATTTCCAGACTTTATCCTGAGAGATCAGTCCTGGATTATCGAGATCATCTGGACATCCTGAACAAGTAAGCTGAAACTAGAAAAAGCAAAGGAATGAACGTTAAAATGTCTTCAGATGACGGACGGGATGCAGAGAACATACGGTGCCATAGATCTTGTATAATAGAGTAGGAGTTAGAGTTCCAATGATAGCCATGATGAGCATAGTTGAGGTGACACCTGCAGAATGGGCGTTAAATCTCTGTTCTTTCCTCTTGAACGACCCACCGATCATGGAGAGACCGGGGAGGAGGAGGACGCCTGCCAGGACAATCCAATGATTTAACCTTTGACGAGCTCGCCCTTACCTTTGGTAAGTGCAATAGAATAGAGGATGATCTTGATCACCAAGCCAAAGGTTGCATTAATCACCGCACCCATCCCAATCAATGACTGCGCTGAGATTGAGGCCACAGCCATCCCAATAAAGTATGATAATGGAATCACACTCAGTAAGGCCATCACAAAAAGCACGATCTGTGAGGACAGACCACCAAGAAATCCTTCTAGTTTGAGAGGGGCCAGGAAGAAGAAGTCAAGGATGACAAAAATGAAAAAAGGGATTAGGATCATGAACATGATATTGACACCATTGACGGTGTACTTGTGGTACTGTAATCCCAATGCTTTGTATGTGCATAAAAGTACCTTCGCTTTCTGGCTTACCAGACAACCTTTGGCTCGACTCTCGGACAACGATTTCTTGGAGTGCTTTGGTGCTGGTTGACCGGGCTTGAGCTGGGGCGGGAGCCAACTACTAAGCTGACGGCGGTGGGGGTTATTCTCCAAACGGCTGGCCTCCATATTGGCCTGGCCGTTGTGATGCTGTTCTTGTTGTTCTTCGTGACCAGATGCCAGGCCGATTTTGACCTGGTGGAGGTCAATGTACATCGGAGGGGACCTAAAGTGGAGCGCAAGAGGCTCGGTACCAATGTGTTGGACAAGTACCCAGAGTAACTTGGCCATTGGGATTGTCACGACAAAGAACCAGCAGAGTAGACAGGCAGCCAACATGAGTGGGGCAATGATAAGATAGTAGGCCACCCAGAAGGAGAGCCAGCCAAGGGCCCGAACCCGGATCTGACGCTTGGCTGGACCCTCAGCTCCATCTGTTCTTTTAAATAGTCCCAGCATGGTGGTCAGGTCTGACTTGATTGTTGAGTCTGAGGCTAGCCGGTCTTTGGGGATCATGGGTCCAGACGGACTGACAGCGCCGTAGTTGGGCGAGCGTCGCTTGGGTAGCCTGGCGTGCGTCAGTGGGGTCCGTTCATCCTTGGGCTCCATGCCTCCACGGATGGTCAGCCTGTCAATTGAAGCTACCTCATCCTTGTCGATCTCAGAGGCAGTCACCCATCGGGATGCGTGGGGTGGGCTGGGATCCAAGCCGGTAAGTCGAGTCGGGTTGGCGGCGCCCGCCCCTCGCTCAGAGACAAATTTCTTCTGGGTTTCTTTGTCTCCTGGGTTCCTGATAGTACTTAGATTGAAGTGATGATGAGTTAGAGCCAAAGGATTGATTCAGGTGGTTCATGAAACTAAACTTTTCTAGGTGCCAGTAAATAGCTGCTTTCCGGTAAGCTTTCTACCAGTGGTTAGAGAGAATAGATGAGAAAAACAATGAGTATTCCGTGTATGTTAGTACACTGTCACAGAAGGCCAATGAATAGACAAGATGGCCGACGACTACTATGAAAGGTTGAGAAGGAGGAAGAGAAACCTTGAGATCAATGTCGGTTGCATCGCCCCTGACACCGCATTTCTGACTCCGGTCAAAGAGTGTCCCAGAACGGTCTGATTTCTATCAAATCTGACCTGAGTTGTTTCACGGCTACCAGTAGTGTTTCACAAGGTAAGGTTTCGGTGACATTCCAAGTTGGAGTCAAACCAATTGAGAACAGGGATCCAGAATATGAGATCAGATCAAGGGTATTGCCAGCCGGCCTCGATGGCATCTTCAAGGGCAGCAATGAGCTCGTGATTGGGAAGCTGGGAAAATTCTTTGATGAGCACAATCACCTTGGGGTTCTGTGATTGAGAAGGGCCAAAGGATTAATAGATTGGTAAAACATCTCCTAATGCTGTAAGCTCAGAGAGTAACACAACTAACTGTTTCCTATCAGTTTGACTTTGAGTGTGAGATCAATTTTTGGACCAAAGTTGAAGGTGGATAGGAGTGACCAGGCGTGTTTGGATGAGCTGAGTAGGATCAAGTTGGCTGGAAAATGTTGGTTGGATTCTAACCTGAAGACATCTCCAAGAGGTGTGATTATTGCTTTGTTCAGGTGAGGTGTGATGAGGTGGAAAATTATAGATTAGGAATGACGGATTTGGATGAAATATCAGGGTTTTTTTGATATTGGTGTTTTCAAAACCCGTTTGCTTTTTAGCTGCCCCGTTTTGAAAACCCGTTGATTAGAAATTGTGGATTTGGCAATTTCTAATCAACGGGGTTTAATTGTGGATTTGGTCATATTTGATACCCCCTATTATCATGACATTCAAACAATATGTCATTAATATGATTTTGTGATGTAAGTACAAGACTACAAGCATGGTTAATTTTATAATAAAGGAGTCCATCTAGGAGTACAAATATTTTTTCATCAAATTTCCTTTTCCAAGGTGGATCTAAACCATTTAAAATACCAATGTCTACGAAATCTGATTTCAGAGCTTCTACAATTATAGTGGTGTTTTTGTTATTGGAGTAACTTTCTACTATTGTTTCAAAGAATTCATCTTTGAGGCTAGTAATTGTAATGCCCATGATTGGTAAATCTCTTTCCATATTTTCCTCATCATATGCAGGATTATCTGGAGTATTTGGTAAAGACCATCTACTAAGTGTATCAGCATTCTTATGGATTAATCCTTCCCTATGAGTTATAGTCATAGAATTTCTCCATTCCTGGATTGAGATTTGCCATCTCAGAATATGTCTATTTGGTGACTTAAGGTTCATGAGACTTTTAAGAGCAGTACAATCTGTTATTACTTCAAAGAAAAATACAATTTCTCTAAAGCCAAAACTAAACAAAGACATTCTAGTTGAGATGCCCCATATCTTCTCTCAGAATCTTTTAATTGCCTAGAAATAAAGACTCCAGGTCCCTCAACTGGTAAGTCATCTTTAATTTGAACTTGGTGCAAAGCTGCACCTAATCCTTCCATACTGGCATCTACATAAAGTTTGTAGGGTTGAGTAGGCTCAGGATGAAAAAGTACAGGAGCTGTGGTTAACATTTGTTTCAAAGTGTTATATGCTCTATTCTTTTTTTAGTCATTTCAAATGCTACACTAGGACTAATAAGTTTTGTCAGACTAGAAGATATGGAAGCATAATTCTTCAAATGTTGTCTGTAATAACTCATAAAGCCTAAAAAGCTTTGGAGTTCTTTTACAGTAGTGGGTACTGGTCGAAGCAAAACAGCAGCAACCCTGTTTTAATCTATTCCCCAAGTAAGACCAGACACTACATGTCCCAAGGCTTTGAGTTCATTAAACCCAAATTGACATTTGGGCAGAGAGATTTTCATATTCATTTCAATGGCTCTTTTAAGAACCAGGTCTAATCTAGTAAGATTTCCATCCCAATCTTGAGAGAAAACAATGATATCATCTATGTAGTAATCAACCAACCTTCTCTGAGTTCATTGTAGAACTCTACATCCATCATTCTTTGGAAATGTGAAGGTGCATTCTTAATACCAAAAGGCATTCTTAAGTACTCATAGACACCTAAGTAACAAATAATCCTGAGATATTTCCTACTTTCAGCACTGACTGTATTTTGATGAAATCCCTTTAGGACATCCATTGTAGAGATATATTTAGCCTTGGCTAAATCAGTAAGTGATTCATTAATTTTAGGCATAGGATATCTTTCTGGGACAGTAACACTATTTAATGCTCTAAAATCACCACAAAGTCATGACTTGTTGTTATGCCAAGCTATTATTACAGGTTGTCAGCTTGCTACTAGTTCAGAGACAACCTGACTAGAACATTAAATAAGTAATAATTAATTAATAAAAATATATATGACAGAGACATTATTACACAAGTAATAATGTAACATAAATTATAATAAACATAATAAAAAGATAACATTTTAAAATATAAACATTATTAAGTAGTAATAATGCTAGAAACAAATATAATAAATAAATAAATAATAAAATAAATAATAACTCATTAACCTTTGAGATAAGTGAGAATACAATTTCATATTCTGAAAGAGCAAGTAAAATAACCTAGGGTACCTCAGCCAAAGTACCCTAGAAAACTTACTCCTTCTAATAATAAATTAACTTAAAGAATACTCCTACTAAGCGCTAAAATACTCACTAGGTATAAACATATGTAATATGAGAGTATCCTAGTAAGTAGCAGTCCGTAAAATACGGGATAATAACTCAAATAAACTATGTAATTATCCTTTAAATACATAAATAAAATATTAAATAACATTTGACATAAATATCACACTGTTTTATAGTCTTTGTATTATTATTAAATTATACAAATACATACAGTATAAGTTTAATAATATCATAACACATGAAAGACACGAAACAGGGGACAAAGAAAACATCAGAATACTTCAAACAAGTCTAAAAGAACTTGTACAATTAAAATAAATGACAAGCACCTTTTTATCACGGGAAAATAATAAATGTTGACACTTTTCCCTGGATGTTTTTGCTTGTCAAATAATTGAATAGAGAGCTGAAAAAGCGCCCACCATGCAAGTATGACAAGAACTCTCATGGTACAAAACCTTACATATGAAATAACCAAATTAAACAGAAATAAGATTCTGTACTATAATTTGATTATTTCTTTTTTATTCTATTGATCAAGTGATCAATACATGTTGTACATCAAACTAAGAGCTCTTGAAGTGCCCTAAGATGATGTCTACAGATGACTGAAAGACTGTATTAATTATTGACAGCCTGTACATGTAATAATTTGATAAATTACATCATTTATTTCTACTAAGGATAACTCCTTCCTTGTAGTATTCCCATAGCCAAAATACCACTTGGTGTTTTGCCATCAGGGCTCCAGAAAGGCATTTAAGAGGCCCTTTCTTCCCCCTGTATTTTGATTCCCCAGCTTTATCATATTTACCACCAGCATTCCACCAGTCCAGCATACTAGTGTCCTGCCCAGTAAATCAGTCTTCAAGACTTCAAAGGCTCTTGTCCTCAACCCCAGCTCTGTCCAGCCTTCCAGCCCACCTTTCCAACCGCTTCAAGCTGCTCAGTTTACCAGTAGAAAGTCCCCCACCTCCTTCCCTCAAAGCCTAATACAGTAAGTCTTTTTCTACTAGGAGTTGTGGCCCTTTCTTAGCCACTATTTCACTGGGACTAAACACCCCTGCTTGCAGGCCCCAGTTTTGAAGGTTCAGTTCTCTGCTTTTAGCACGAACACCTTTGGAGGGAACTAAACACCCCAGCTTGCTGGCCCCTCCATAAAATCTTTGATCTTTTAAATATTAATATAAAAGATCAAAAACCACTTTTTTGCCCATATTTTTTGCCTTGCACCTTGTGTAGCTAGAAGGATATCAGTCCTTGGCATCACAGAGCGTGACACAGGTGTAGTAATGTCAACTTCTTCTCCTGGAGTAACTTTCCTAAGGATTTTTAATTTTAATAGAGTGTCTATATGTTCTTTGATAGCTTCCCTGCTCCTGGTACTAGCAGGATAAGGGGACCTCCTTAATATTGGAGGAAAAGGTTTTTGAATAGTCAATTGAATGTTGACTTCATGTCCTTTTATTGCTCCAAACTCATCCTTGGGAGTATTAAAGGCACCAATATTCATGTACAAAGTATTTTACAACTGTGTAACTTGGTTACTTGACAGTTTCTCATATACATGAGCTTCCTCTTTTATTTGGTTTTTAAATGGAATAATATTATTAAAGGAAGAGGAACTTCTAGTATCATAATGATACTGTACTGTACTATTTCCAATAGTAACATAATTGGAATCTGAGTTTATCAGATTAATTTTATGAGCATATAAATAGTTATTACCAATTATGAAATATTGGGCTGTAATATCCTCCATTACCATGAAAGTCATGTTCATTGTAACTGTACCAAGTGTAAAATCATAGTTAATTTTTCCTATGTAGCTAAGTTTCTGGTTACAACTTTTGCAAGTTTTATTGTCAGGACTAATCAGTTTAGATTTATAATCTTTGTCTATTTGAGACAAGTATGTAGTACCAACACAAGATACATAAGCACCTGAATCAAGTAAGGTGTTTATAATAGTGTTATTTAATTTCATTCTCATAACACTACTCTTGCCTTTGCTTTCTTCTATATGAAATATGTTCCCAACAACATTCCCAGACTCTTCTTCAAGTTCAGAGTCTTCATAAATTTATGGATCTTCTGATTCTTCAGAATCTTTATTCTCAGATATATTGTTAACAACTTTCTTTCTTCTGCAATCTTTAGCTGCATGCCCTTTAATATTACAATTTGTACATCTAACATCAGAATAATTCTTAGTCTTATCTGATGTAACAGGAGGGTTAGCAACAAAAGGTTTGTTCTGATACTTTGATCTTTTACCTAGATTAGTCTGATCAACTATTTCTTGTAACACATTTACAAATGTGCTAATATCAGCTTGATTAGTGTCTAATGCACATTTAACTGCATAAGCAACTTCTCCATCACACAAGTCTAATAATTTAATATTGATTTGTTTAATATTTAAGTGAGGTTCAATGAACTTAATCCTTCTGTATTGGTTGGTAACCCAAGAAGATACAGAAGGATTGTTAGCATCAAATCTTGAAGTATAAAAGGCTTTTTGTACCCTTCTTCTCCAAGTAGCATTACCAAATTTCTGTTCAATTTGTTGTTTCCACCATTCCCATGATTGGAGGCCAAATTGGTTTTTAATTCCTTTATACCATTGGTTGGCAGAATTTTTAAATAACAGATTTAATCTGGAGATGATAATTCTATCATGTAAATCTATATCAGATTTTAAAGTGTCAATCCATTCAATGAATTCTGTATGGTCATATTCTCCTTCACCTGAAAAGGTAGGCTAATCAGATGTTTTTGGAATTGAAGACAACATTTGTTTCCTTACTTCTTTATCTACATCTATTAGATGTGTATCAGCTTGATGATTTGTTAAATTGTTTGGAGTTTGTAATTTAACATAAGAATTCAGGTTTTGATTGGAAGTCTTATCTTCAAAAGGATTTAAAGGAGCGTCTTCAGCAACTAAAGATTTAACATCTTTATAAGGGACAGAATGAATTAATTGAAGTGATTCTAAATTCTTATTAATTAAAGCTTGGTTAGTTTGTATTTCTGATATATCAGAAACAATCTTATCAATTTTTTGTTCAATTGATTTAATTTCTTTACCTTTAAAGCTCAGTGGTTGAACTTCATTTTCAAGTTAATTTGTAACATGTCTCAAATGGTCATTAAGAGGCTCAACATCTTTTAAGAAATACTTGTGTATCTCAGTAGTAATGTCACTACACATGTCTAAAATATCAGTCTGATTAGTACAAACTTCTTCAATAAATTGAGTTTGAGCAATAATTTTCTCTTCTGTTTTTAGATTATTTTTATCTACAATTGACTCTATTTTTAAAAACATATCAGTCAAAGTATCAAGAAAAAATTGTTTGGTAATTTCCTCATTTAATCTTCTTGATTGTTGCTCTGGTCTCAAGCTCTCTGGTCTTGACGGGAGTGATCTATGTACTGGTAAGTGCCCTGGATTTGGCGGGCCAGGCGGAACATCTCGCCGTAAACTGAATTGCAATACTCGTGTCTGGACATGCAGCACTGAGTGTTGCGGCGCTGCGGACCAGCTTGAGCTTGGTTGGGCTGCTGGCACCGGTTTTGCGCTGGAGACGCTGGTGGCTCTGGCGGCACTGGGGGCACTGGCGGTGCTGGCTGCGGTTGCGGTACCAGTATTGGTTCTATTACTGGCTCAACGTGTTGCTCCGTGTTGGGAGTATTTGGCGCCGTGGCCTGTTGACTGCTCGAGGCGGCGGAGGCCTGGCTCTGACGCAGAGCTTTCTTGACAACAAAAACGAATTCATCCCTCCGTCAGGATCAACGTCTTGGGAGTTCCCAAGATCTTTGTCAAGCTGCGTTGTGTAGCCAACGCTTGCGTCAAGAAAAGATCTCTCATCTCCGAGTCCTCCAATGTAGCTTCCTGGAAGCCGCGGAAGTTGGCCTGATGCTGCTCCAGGATTAACCTGGTTGCCGCGTTTAGGCTTCTGTGTACTAGGTTCAACGGGAGGAATAGCCGGTTACTTGCACAGGAAGGAAGTACTGACTTTCTTCCCGCTCTGCTATTTGGGCTGGGGTCTCTGTGAGTATACATAATAATAACAATGTATTTTTAATTAGTATTTGATTATGTAGGTGTATAATTTTTTGCTTAAGAAAAAAAAGATTTAGGCGGAGTAATTGGTGTCCTCGCGTGGGCAGTAACCAATCTAGACTCTCCTGGTGGAGGAGAACTTTGTACCTGAATAGGCCTGGCGTCTGGGATAACTGTATCCTTGTTATGAGGTGCAACCTTGGATCTGTTGTTGTCGTTGGACAAGTGGCATTGCGGTTAGAGGTACGGCCGCGGGGGACAAAGACTTCAGACACTAAAGACAAGATGGATATCAGTTAAAAGAACTGATGAAGGCGGATTTTTTGACTGTTTCAGATCTTACTTATGTTGAGAACTGAAACAGATATGTTTTTTCAAAAAAAAGTCAAATTTTGGATGATTCTTATAATAAGAATCTGATTTTTGAGAGAGTATTTTTGAGGTCTTTTTCTGTAAAAAAAAAAAAAAAGAAGAAGGGCAAATGTCAGTTTGATAAGTTTATCAAAAAATTATTTGCAAATAAGGAAGAGGTTCAATTAGAAATAGAAAAAATGTTAGTGGAAATTTTTGAATTGTTTTTATTTTTTTATGGGCATTAATAAAAAAACCCGGTTTTTCCGCGTTTACACCCGGTTTTACGCAGCGGCGACGTCCAAATTGCTGCGCAGTACACCCGGTTTTCCGCATTTACACCCGGTTTTTTTATTTAATTTTTTGCGGGCGAATTTTCATTATTTTTCAAAATTTTAAATGTATTTATTATACTTACAGGGGTTTAGAATTTGATGGTAATTTTTATTTTGCAAAAAAACTATGTATTCTATTTTTTTTGGCCAATCCACCCGGTTTTTTTTTGATTTAATTTTTTGCGGGCAGATTTTCATTATTTTTGAAAGTTTTAAAGTTATATCATACTTAACGGGGTTTAGAATTTTATGGTAATTTATATTTTTCAAAAAAACTATGCCTTCTATTTTTTTTGGCCAATCCTCCCGGTTTGTTTGATTTAATTTTTTGCGGGCGTATTTTCATTATTTTTCAAAGTTTTAAATTTATTTATCATACTTACAGGGGTTGAGAATCTAATGGTAATTTTTCATTTTGCAAAAAAACTATGTCTTCTATTTTTTTTGGCCAATCCACCTGGTTTTTTCATAAAAAATCCTCACAGCTTAATTTCCAGGATTTCTCAACATTTTAAACTTTTTTAAAGCACTTTAAGGGGTTTAGAATTTAATGTGACTGACAGTTTTCTTTTTAAATCACTGGTTGGATTTTTATGATTTTTGGACTCAATTTATTTCCAAACACCTTCACGTCTGTCTTTCAAGATATTCAGGGAGTTTTTAAATGGATTCATACACTTTAGAGGGTGAAGAATTCATTGGAAAAAAAATACTGATTATAAAATTAACTTCTTATCAGATTTCATGACAGAGAAATGTGTTGAGGTTTCTCATTCTATTTTTTCTTTTCTCTTTGTTTTGTCTCTTTATTCTCTGCTCTCAAACCTTTCTCTTACATTTCACATCCGTGACATCTTGTAGAGTAGTAAACTAGAGCAGCAGTCGTGGAAGGACTCCTTTCCTCATCCTTCCACAACATCAACACTACTGCTCTAGGTTAGTTATTTCTTTATTCTCTTTTCCTTGTTATCTTTTCTTATCATTTCTTTCAAATCTTTTTATTCATGCAATGAACTAATCCTTCCACAACATCAACACTACTGCTCTAGGATTGTTCATTGCAACAGGTTATGAGCACCAGTTGCCCCTAAGCGTCAACACTCGAAGGATCCGTACGCTCCGTCGTAAAAGCGCGAAAAATTCTTTTTCTTCGACCTAAATGGCCTCCTCTTCTGTTCCTCATAAGATGCCTTCTGACTCCACTGTCGACCTCTCCAATCATCCCGCCCTAAAGTTTTCCGGGATCGAACCCCTCTCACCCCCTGGCATCGGCTCCAACTATCTTGATTGGAGTTGGATAGTCAAAGTCCATTTCCAAGCCACGGGTGTCTCATACATTCTCGAACCCGACGAGGATAAAGCCAGAAGCATCGCAGCCACTAGACCGAACTGGTCGCAAGACAACCTTGCGATCATTGCGGCCATCTCAAGAACGATACATACAGCGAACATTCGTTACGTCCGTCAGTTCGACGAGAACGCTAGAGGTCTCTGGCATGCCCTGAAAACCGCTCATCTCGACACCTCCTCCAGCGGAAAAATGTATTGGCTCCAAAAGCTTAACAGCTTCCGTCTGACCAGCGACGACATCACCTCCCACCTAGACGAGATGTCAAAAGTTTTCAAACAACTCAATTCCCTTATCACTCCGTCAAATCCTCTTACGCCTGAGGATATTTTTTCTTCAAACATCCTAACGTCGCTTTCGTCCGACTGGCTCGCGTGTGTCTCGTCCATGATGAACGAGCCGAAGATCGATCCCATCAAGCTGATTCAGGCACTCAAGTCTGAAGATCTTCGTCGAAAGACTCGAGCCGAAGAGTCCTTTCCCTCCGAAGTCGCGTCTAAAGCTAACACCAACTCGTCCAATCCCCCCAGGAGATCTCAATTCAACCAAGACCTCTTCTGCACTTTCTGCAAGCAACCTGGCCACAACCTCAAAATCTGCCAAAATGCTGCTCGGGTCCTGGCGGAACACAATCGTCAGTCGTCCCGGTCCGACAGTCGGAAAGAAGAAGCGGGTCGATCTAGATCTTCTCGACCGAATCGATCCACTCAAATGGCCCCTGCTCGGGCTGGTCACACCACCGTAGTCGAACTGGGGGGGGACGGAGACGATGACGACGACGAGTCAGATTACTCCGGGTCAGAAGAGAGTAGGTGCGAGAAAGCCAGCAACGCTGTAGCCCTGATCGAACACGCGTCATCCGTGAATGCCAATGTTACCCGCAATGCAAACCTTGACTCCGGCTGCTCGAACTGCATGACGCCCTATATCAAGGACGTCTCTCACCTCACATCTGATCACACTCCGGTCCGCCTTGCCAACCATTTGCTCGTGGAAGCTTCCCATCGAGGTACAACCCAACTGCCTCTCTCCACCCCGATTTTGGTTCCTACTCTGGTAATTCCGAATCTTCACGAGCCACTGCTCTCGATTGCAGCTATGTGCGACGCCGGGCTTACCTGTGTTTTCACCAACGAAATGTGCAGCATCCTCAGGTCTTCATCAACCAACATCCAGGGCGACATCGTCGGTCATGGCTATAGAAAGGGAAACCTTTACTACCTTCCGTCACACGAGGTAAATTCATACTCTACTTCCACCCATTCACTATCCACCGTTGATGATTCTCTTCTCGGATTTCATCATTGCCTATCTCACATAGGCCTAAAACCTCTCAAACGCCTCCTGAAATCTCTTAACATTTGACCAACGATGATGAATGAAGTCGATGTCCAGCGGTGCTCAGTCTGTGTCCAATCCAAGATGCACAGAACCGCTTTCAAATCACGATCCGCCTACTGCTCCGATACGCCAGGGAAACTCATCCATTCTGATGTCGGATATTGTGAAGCACAATCTAGAGAGGGTTTCAAATATTTCGTTACTTTTATCGATGATTTTTCTAAACATGTTTCCATTTTCCCCATGAAATCTAAATCCAAAGTTTTTTCATCTTTCAAAATCTACCGTGCCCAATTTGAGAAAGATGGTCGTCACAAAATACTTGCTCTGAGGTCAGACAATGGCGGCGAGTATCTTTCGTCCGATTTCTCGTCTTATCTTAGCCAAGCAGGAATCAGTCACGAACCCGGCCCTCCGCACTCACCAGAGCTCAACGGTGTCGCCGAGAGGACTAACCGCACTATAGGGAACCTTGTTTGTTGCTCTCTTCTAAGCTCAAATCTACCAAAACTATTCTGGGCAGACGCCATCAGACACATCTCCTTCTCCCTGAATTCTTTCCCCTGCCGCACCCCTTCAGGCTTCAAGGCGCCGAACGAGCTTCTGGACAAACAGCTAGTAAACGTCAAAACCCTCCACCCCTTCGGCTGTCTCGCTTGGTACAAAGTTCCCGAGGCCAATCGCCGCAAACTCGACTGCAAAGCTAGGTCCTCTGTCCTTCTCTCGTATCTTGGTGACGGGAACGGCTTTCAACTTTGGGATCTGGAAAAAAGGTCTGTCATCAAATCACGTGACGTCCTTTTCGATGACAAATCCTTCCCCTACGGCTCTGAACTGGAAAAATCAAAACCTCCCGTAGTTGTCGAACTGCCGTGGCCAGAACGCCTTTCGCCCTCGGTGCCATCGCCGCCTCAAGAATCTCCTCCGCGTCCTCACACCCCTGATCTCCCGCCTCTAGATGTTCCTCTGCAGCCACGATTCGATAGGCGTCTTCAAGCCTCCATCCATGCGTCCCACCAGCCACCCCCTTCGCCACCCCCACCCTCCCCTCCTACAACCCCTTCCCCCCCTCCCTCTCCTGCCTCTCCCCTTCCATCCCCCCCCGCACCTATTCCCTCTGCTCCCGCTTCATTGCCTGCTCCTTCCAATTCTGCTCCAGCTCCGACCCGCCAGTCTGGTCGCCAACGCCGTGCACCGGATCGCTACGGTTCATGGTCCAAGTCAGCCACGGCCGACAACAACGTCGACACTCCAAAGACCTGGAAGCAGCTTCTCCGCTCACCCCATAAACGGAAATGGTTGAAGGCCGCAAATGAAGAATTTCTTTCTCTCCTAGGCATGGAAACCTGGAACCTCGTCCCTCGCCCCGTGAAGCGCAAGATAATCAAATCTAAGTGGGTTTTCAAAATAAAACGCCGTCCGGATAAAACAATTCAGAAACTCAAAGCCAGATTAGTAGCGATGGGCTACACTCAAGTCCGTGGAGTCAACTACAATGAAGTTTTTGCTCCCACTCTTCGTCTAGAAACCCTACGTCTGATCCTGAGTCTTCTGGCCATCAAGAAGTGGAAAGGTCGCCAGGTCGACTTCAAGACCGCTTTCCTTAACGGTCGTCTTCAAGAACCGGTCTACATGGAACAACCACCTGGATTTGAAGATCCAGATCATCCCGACTGGGTCTGTGAAGTAAAGCGCTCGATCTACGTTTTAAAACAATCTCCCCGCGAATGGAACATTGAACTTCACAACGGTCTTCTTCAGGTGGGCTTAACTCAGTCGAAGTACGATCCAACTCTCTATTTTTCCCTCAAGAATAACGCCCTCATAGGAGCCGTGACGGTCCACGTTGACGATCTGGCAATAGTGGGGGAAACATCTTTTGTGGATCCTCTCATTGATAATCTCGGAAAGCGATTCAAGATCGGCGCGAATGAAGATCTTCATCATTTCCTGTCCATGAAAATCGAGCGGGACGTCCATCAAAGTCTTGTTTTTGTTTCTCAAGCTCACTACATCTCGGACCTGCACCACCGTTTCATTCCCTCCTCTCACGTTCCGGTATCTACCCCCACCGACTCGTATTTCAAAGATCTAGTTCCTAGGAAGCCAGAGGAACCCCAATCCCCTGGCCCTTATCCTCAGTTAATCGGTGCTCTTCTCTGGGCGGCTCAGTGCACCCGACCCGAGATTGCTTTTGCCGTAAATCGTTTATCTCAATTCCTTCGAAATCCATCAGAAGCTCATTGGAAAGCTGCAGTCCGAGTCCTCAACTACTTGGTTTCGACGAAGGACCTCCGCCTCCGTTTAGGAGGTTCTATGACGTGTGCCGGATATTCTGATTCCGACTGGGCGGAAGATTGAAACGACCGTCATTCAACTTCGGCCTACACTTTCCGAATTGGCGATGGTGCAATTTTGTGGAAGTCCAGAAAGCAAGCCACAGTTTTGCTCTCTAGCACCGAAGCGGAGTACAAGGCGCTCTCGGACTCTTGCAAAGAAGCACTATGGATTCGGTACATTCTCACTGAGCTCAAGCTACGACCCAAATCAGCCATTCCTCTTCATGTCGACAACGCTGGAGTAGAAGCGCTCGCCAAAAATCCTGAACATCACTCCCGAACGAAACACATCGACGCAAGATTTCATTTCTCACGTGAATGCGTAAAGAGCGGAAAAATCTCGGTGTTGCATGTCTCCACAAAGGATATGCTAGCGGACATGCTCACAAAACCCCTCACCCAGATTCTCTTGGAAAATCACCGTGCTCGCTTTGGCCTGGTCTGAATTTTTCTTCTTTTCTTTCTTTCTTTTCTCTCTTTCATTTTTCTTCATTATTATTTGTTTTTCTTTTGTCTTTTCAATTTTACATCAGGTTTTCAGCAAGGGGGGGTGTTGAGGTTTCTCATTCTATTTTTTCTTTTCTCTTTGTTTTGTCTCTTTATTCTCTGCTCTCAAACCTTTCTCTTACATTTCACATCCGTGACATCTTGTAGAGTAGTAAACTAGAGCAGCAGTCGTGGAAGGACTCCTTTCCTCATCCTTCCACAACATCAACACTACTGCTCTAGGTTAGTTATTTCTTTATTCTCTTTTCCTTGTTATCTTTTCTTATCATTTCTTTCAAATCTTTTTATTCATGCAATGAACTAATCCTTCCACAACATCAACACTACTGCTCTAGGATTGTTCATTGCAACAAAATGGAAATACAATGATACACAGAGGTATGGTACATTGCATAATGCTTTGAGTGTTACATGTTGTTTATTACATTTATTATTTATTCATAAATTATTAACTTTATTACATTTATTATTTATTCATAAATTATTAACTTGCAATTATGTCTCTTTCTTGTAATTTATTTATTTATTTTATTCATTTCATTTATTCCATTTATTTTGTTTTATTGTATTTTATTTTATTTTATATTGTTTTGTTTTGTTTATTTTACTTGTTTTACTTATTTATTTTATTTTTTTTAAATAAAATATTGAATGAGGATGATTGGGGAGGTTGCGTTATTCATAAATCATTATTTATTTAATTTATTCATTTCATTTATCCTATTTATTTAATTTTATATCATTTTGTTTATTTTCCTTGTTCTATTTATTTATTTTATTTGTTTTGGGGTCACGCGCATCAAATGCCGCCCTCCGTATGCTATTTGCATAAAAATTAAAAATTAAAAAAAACCGGGTGCCTGCGCGGAAACCGGGTGCACTGCGCAGCCGCAGCTGCGCAGAAAACCGGGTGTCAACGCGGAAAAACCGGGTTTTTTTATTAATGCCCTTTTTTATTTGTTATAAAAAAAAAAAATCAATTAATAAATTAATTTATATAAGGCCAAAGGAATTTAAGGCCACTGTTGGGACACCAAATTTCAGCTTTCTGTGCTCTACTCCACTTATTGTGGCGTGTACAGTAAGGACTAAAAAAATTTCTTACACTTTAAATAGTGTAATAAACCAATATCAATAACAATAATAACTTAAGTGTTATAAAAACACTAAGTAATACCAAATAACAGGTTATTTCCCTGCTGCCAAAAACTTCTGTTGATTGAGTATTAAGTCAGAAGGGCTAACCAGATTGATACACGGTTCTTCCAATCAATTAAAATGGATTTAATTAATTGGGGGGAGTGTGTTGAGGAATTCTAAATATAAGATAGTATATAATAAAGCAAGTCCTCCTTACTTACAGGAGAAGGTGAGCGCCTTTGTAGCTTATAATAAGTTATCTAATGTATATTAAAATTGATGGGGAGGTGATCTTCCATTTAGTGAAGAAAACTCCTCTTAAATAATACAATAATTATTATTTCACAAGCTTCTTGGAAGCAGTGATCAGGGGAAGATCACCAGGGGGAAATAATCACCCTTTTCTTGATCTGATGTGAAAAACGGTGTCATTCCTTTGTCGAATGACCCCATAATTATTTCACAATAAGTTGCTTAGTGGGACATAATTATTTCAGCATTGAATAATTATTTCACTAAATATTACTTGTGAATAAATTTTCTAGGGACCAGAGCTTGAAAAAGCGCTTGCCCTGAGTGATCAGTAATTTAAAATCACATGTAATTATGTCATTAATACATACTACACAAGTTATGTAATTAGATACATATGTAATCTTATAGTATATATTACTATGGGTTATGCTGGGATTTTCCAGGATTTTCAAGGAAAAACCTATACCAATAAATGGTTCTTTATCCATTTATTGCGTGTTTGAAAATTAATTTGCCAAGGATTTTCCTTAATTAAATGTCCTTGGATTTTTGATAAAAAATAGATATAATTTAAATAATTTTATCAATATATTTTTATGTGTGGTCATGAGTGTGGTTTGAACACAGAGTCTCATGTATCAACCAGATATTTCTAAGCTTGTTCCGAAATTTTAGACCATTATACCAATTGTTGAAACAGTTAAGTATAATTTCTATTATAAGCGGAAAATCTAGTAAAATAAAATAACATAAAAATAAAATAAAATAAAATAAAATAAAAATAAAATGAAATAAAATAAAAATAAAATAAAAATAAAATAAAATAAAATAAAGTAAAATAAAAAAAAATAAAAATAAAATAAAATAAAATAAAATAAAAAAAAATAAAATAAAAATAAAATAAAATAAAATAAAATAAAATAAAATAAAAATAAAAATAAAAATAAAAATAAAAATAAAAATAAAAATAAAATAAAAATGAAATATAAATAAAATAAAAATAAAATAAAAATAAAATAGAAATAATGGGCATTAATAAAAAAAGCCAGTTTTTCCGCGTTTACACCCGGTTTTACGCAGCAGCGACGTCCAAATTGCTGCGCAGTACACCCGGTTTTCCGCCTTTACACCCGGTTTTTTATTTAATTTTTTGCGGGCGTATTTTCATTATTTTTCAAATTTTTAAATGTATTTATCATACTTACAGGGGTTTAGAATCTAATGGTAATTTTTCATTTTGCAAAAAAACTATGTCTTCTATTTTTTTTGGCCAATCCACCTGGTTTTTTCATAAAAAATCCTCACAGCTTAATTTTCAGGATTTCTCAACATTTTAAACTTTTTTAAAGCACTTTAAGGGGTGTAGAATTTAATGTGACTGACAGTTTTCTTTTTAAATCACTGGTTGGATTTTGATGATTTTTGGACTCAATTTATTTCCAAACACCTTCACGTCTGTCTTTCAAGATATTCAGGGAGTTTTTAAATGGATTCATACACTTTAGAGGGTGAAGAATTCATTGGAAACAAATACTGATTATAAAATTAACTTCTTATCAGATTTCATGACAAATAAATGGAAATACAATGATACACAGAGGGATGGTACATTGCATAATGCTTTGAGTGTTACATGTTGTTTATTACATTTATTATTTATTCATAAATTATTAACTTTATTACATTTATTATTTATTCATAAATTATTAACTTGCTGAGTGTTACATGTTGTTTATTACATTTATTATTTATCCATGAATTATTAGGGGGTATCAAATATGACCAAATCCACAATTACAACCAGTGAATTAGGTTTTTTGACAAAGTTTCACTTTTGAGCATTCTGAACCATTTTATATAGGTATCCATAGTTTTTAAAAATGGTGGATTTTCAAAACCAGTTGATTAGATAATTGTGGATTTGGTCATATTTGATACCCCCTATTAACTTGCAATTATGTCTCTTGCTTTTAATTTATTTATTTATTTTATTCATTTCTTTTATTCCATTTATTTTGTTTTATTTTATTTTATTTTATTTTATATTGTTTTGTTTTGTTTTGTTTTGTTTATTTTACTTGTTTTACTTATTTATTTTATTTTTTTTAAATAAAGTATTGAATGAGGATGATTGGGGAGGTTGCGTTATTCATAAATCATTAACTTGCAATTATGTCTCTTGCTTTTAATTTATTTATTTAGTTTATTCATTTCATTTATTCTATTTATTTAATTTTATATCATTTTATATTGTGTTATTTTGTTTATTTTCCTTGTTCTATTTATTTATTTTATTTGTTTTGGGGTGACGCGCATCAACTGCCGCCCTCCATATGCTATTTGCATAAAAATTAAAAATTAAAAAAAACCGGGTGCCTGCGCGGAAAACCGCGGAAAAATCTCGGTGTTGCATGTCTCCACAAAGGATATGCTAGCGGACATGCTCACAAAACCCCTCACCCAGATTCTCTTGGAAAATCACCGTGCTCGCTTTGGCCTGGTCTGAATTTTTCTTCTTTTCTTTCTTTCTTTTCTCTCTTTCATTTTTCTTCATTATTATTTGTTTTTCTTTTGTCTTTTCAATTTTACATCAGGTTTTCAGCAAGGGGGGGTGTTGAGGTTTCTCATTCTATTTTTTCTTTTCTCTTTGTTTTGTCTCTTTATTCTCTGCTCTCAAACCTTTCTCTTACATTTCACATCCGTGACATCTTGTAGAGTAGTAAACTAGAGCAGCAGTCGTGGAAGGACTCCTTTCCTCATCCTTCCACAACATCAACACTACTGCTCTAGGTTAGTTATTTCTTTATTCTCTTTTCCTTGTTATCTTTTCTTATCATTTCTTTCAAATCTTTTATTCATGCAATGAACTAATCCTTCCACAACATCAACACTACTGCTCTAGGATTGTTCATTGCAACAAAATGGAAATACAATGATACACAGAGGTATGGTACATTGCATAATGCTTTGAGTGTTACATGTTGTTTATTACATTTATTATTTATTCATAAATTATTAACTTTATTACATTTATTATTTATTCATAAATTATTAACTTGCAATTATGTCTCTTTCTTGTAATTTATTTATTTATTTTATTCATTTCATTTATTCCATTTATTTTGTTTTATTGTATTTTATTTTATTTTATATTGTTTTGTTTTGTTTATTTTACTTGTTTTACTTATTTATTTTATTTTTTTAAATAAAATATTGAATGAGGATGATTGGGGAGGTTGCGTTATTCATAAATCATTATTTATTTAATTTATTCATTTCATTTATCCTATTTATTTAATTTTATATCATTTTGTTTATTTTCCTTGTTCTATTTATTTATTTTATTTGTTTTGGGGTCACGCGCATCAAATGCCGCCCTCCGTATGCTATTTGCATAAAAATTAAAAATTAAAAAAAACCGGGTGCCTGCGCGGAAACCGGGTGCACTGCGCAGCCGCAGCTGCGCAGAAAACCGGGTGTCAACGCGGAAAAAAAAACCGGGTTTTTTATTAATGCCCTTTTTTATTTGTTATAAAAAAAAAAAATCAATTAATAAATTAATTTATATAAGGCCAAAGGAATTTAAGGCCACTGTTGGGACACCAAATTTCAGCTTTCTGTGCTCTACTCCACTTATTGTGGCGTGTACAGTAAGGACTAAAAAAATTTCTTACACTTTAAATAGTGTAATAAACCAATATCAATAACAATAATAACTTAAGTGTTATAAAAACACTAAGTAATACCAAATAACAGGTTATTTCCCTGCTGCCAAAAACTTCTGTTGATTGAGTATTAAGTCAGAAGGGCTAACCAGATTGATACACGGTTCTTCCAATCAATTAAAATGGATTTAATTAATTGGGGGGAGTGTGTTGAGGAATTCTAAATATAAGATAGTATATAATAAAGCAAGTCCTCCTTACTTACAGGAGAAGGTGAGCGCCTTTGTAGCTTATAATAAGTTATCTAATGTATATTAAAATTGATGGGGAGGTGATCTTCCATTTAGTGAAGAAAACTCCTCTTAAATAATACAATAATTATTATTTCACAAGCTTCTTGGAAGCAGTGATCAGGGGAAGATCACCAGGGGGAAATAATCACCCTTTTCTTGATCTGATGTGAAAAACGGTGTCATTCCTTTGTCGAATGACCCCATAATTATTTCACAATAAGTTGCTTAGTGGGACATAATTATTTCAGCATTGAATAATTATTTCACTAAATATTACTTGTGAATAAATTTTCTAGGGACCAGAGCTTGAAAAAGCGCTTGCCCTGAGTGATCAGTAATTTAAAATCACATGTAATTATGTCATTAATACATACTACACAAGTTATGTAATTAGATACATATGTAATCTTATAGTATATATTACTATGGGTTATGCTGGGATTTTCCAGGATTTTCAAGGAAAAACCTATACCAATAAATGGTTCTTTATCCATTTATTGCGTGTTTGAAAATTAATTTGCCAAGGATTTTCCTTAATTAAATGTCCTTGGATTTTTGATAAAAAATAGATATAATTTAAATAATTTTATCAATATATTTTTATGTGTGGTCATGAGTGTGGTTTGAACACAGAGTCTCATGTATCAACCAGATATTTCTAAGCTTGTTCCGAAATTTTAGACCATTATACCAATTGTTGAAACAGTTAAGTATAATTTCTATTATAAGCGGAAAATCTAGTAAAATAAAATAACATAAAAATAAAATAAAATAAAATAAAATAAAAATAAAATGAAATAAAATAAAAATAAAATAAAAATAAAATAAAATAAAATAAAGTAAAATAAAAATAAAAATAAAATAAAATAAAATAAAATAAAATAAAAATAAAATAAAAATAAAATAAAATAAAATAAAATAAAAATAAAATAAAAATAAAAATAAAAATAAAAATAAAAATAAAAATAAAATAAAAATGAAATATAAATAAAATAAAAATAAAATAAAAATAAAATAGAAATAATGGGCATTAATAAAAAAAGCCAGTTTTTCCGCGTTTACACCCGGTTTTACGCAGCAGCGACGTCCAAATTGCTGCGCAGTACACCCGGTTTTCCGCCTTTACACCCGGTTTTTTTATTTAATTTTTTGCGGGCGTATTTTCATTATTTTTCAAATTTTTAAATGTATTTATCATACTTACAGGGGTTTAGAATCCAATGGTAATTTTTCATTTTGCAAAAAAACTATGTCTTCTATTTTTTTTGGCCAATCCACCTGGTTTTTTCATAAAAAATCCTCACAGCTTAATTTTCAGGATTTCTCAACATTTTAAACTTTTTTAAAGCACTTTAAGGGGTGTAGAATTTAATGTGACTGACAGTTTTCTTTTTAAATCACTGGTTGGATTTTGATGATTTTTGGACTCAATTTATTTCCAAACACCTTCACGTCTGTCTTTCAAGATATTCAGGGAGTTTTTAAATGGATTCATACACTTTAGAGGGTGAAGAATTCATTGGAAACAAATACTGATTATAAAATTAACTTCTTATCAGATTTCATGACAAATAAATGGAAATACAATGATACACAGAGGGATGGTACATTGCATAATGCTTTGAGTGTTACATGTTGTTTATTACATTTATTATTTATTCATAAATTATTAACTTTATTACATTTATTATTTATTCATAAATTATTAACTTGCTGAGTGTTACATGTTGTTTATTACATTTATTATTTATCCATGAATTATTAGGGGGTATCAAATATGACCAAATCCACAATTACAACCAGTGAATTAGGTTTTTTGACAAAGTTTCACTTTTGAGCATTCTGAACCATTTTATATAGGTATCCATAGTTTTTAAAAATGGTGGATTTTCAAAACCAGTTGATTAGATAATTGTGGATTTGGTCATATTTGATACCCCCTATTAACTTGCAATTATGTCTCTTGCTTTTAATTTATTTATTTATTTTATCATTTCTTTTATTCCATTTATTTTGTTTTATTTTATTTTATTTTATTTTATATTGTTTTGTTTTGTTTTGTTTTGTTTATTTTACTTGTTTTACTTATTTATTTTATTTTTTTTAAATAAAGTATGAATGAGGATGATTGGGGAGGTTGCGTTATTCATAAATCATTAACTTGCAATTATGTCTCTTGCTTTTAATTTATTTATTTAGTTTATTCATTTCATTTATTCTATTTATTTAATTTTATATCATTTTATATTGTGTTATTTGGTTTATTTCCTTGTTCTATTTATTTATTTTATTTGTTTTGGGGTGACGCGCATCAACTGCCCCCCTCCATATGCTATTTGCATAAAAATTAAAAATTAAAAAAAACCGGGTGCCTGCGCGGAAAACCGGGTTTGCTGCGCAGCCGCAGCGGCGCAGAAAACCGGGGGGAAATGCGGAAAAACCGGGTTTTTTTTTATGCCCAAAAAAAGAAAATAAAAGAAAATAAAATAAAAGAAAAAGAAAATAAAAGAAAAGAAAATAAAAAGAAAAGAAAAAAGAAAAAATAAATAAAATAAAAGAAAAGAAAAGAAAAGAAAATAAAATAAAATAAAAGAAAAGAAAAAAAGAAAAGAAAAAAAGAAAAGAAAATAAGAAAATAAAATAAAGAAAAAAAGAAAAGAAAATAAAAAAAGAAAAGAAATAAAATAAAAGAAAAGAAAAGAAAAGAAAATAAAATAAAATAAAAGAAAAATAAAATAAAAGAAAAGAAAATAAAAAAATAAAATAAAAGAAAATAAAATAAAATAAAATAAAAGAAAATAAAAATAAAATAAAAGAAAATAAAAATAAATAAAAATAAAATAAAAATAAAATAAAAAAAAGAAAAAAATAAAGAAAATAAAATAAAAGAAAATAAAATAAAATAAAAGAAAATAAAAAAAATAAAATAAAATAAAAAAAAAATAAAATAAAAAAAAACTAAAATAAAAAAATAAAAGAAAAGAAAAGAAAAGAAAATAAAATAAAAGAAAATAAAATAAAATAAAAAAAAAAATAAAAAAATAAAAATAAAAATAAAATAAAAAAAAAAATAAAAATAAAAAGAAAAAGAAAAAATAAAAATAAAAAAAATAAAAAGAAAAAAAATAAAAATAAAAATAAAAAGAAAAATAAAAATAAAAAAAAAAATAAAAAAGAAAAATAAAAATAAAAAGAAAAATAAAAATAAAAATAAAACTAAAAATAAAAAAAAAACTAAAAATAAAAATAAAAAATAAAAATATAAAATAAAAAAATAAAAATAAAAATAAAAATAAAATAAAAACTAAAAATAAAAATCCCCTAAAAATAAAATAAAAATAAAAATAAATAAAAATAAAAATAAAATAAAAATAAAAAGAAAATAAAAATAAAAATAGAAAAATAAAAAAAAAATAAAGAAAAAATAAAAATAAAAATAAAAATAAAAATAAAAATAAAAATAAAATAAAAAAAAATAAAAATAAAAATAAAATAAAAATAAAAATAAAATAAAAATAAAAATAAAAATAAAAATAAAAAATAAAAATAAAACTAAAAATAAAAATAAAAATAAAAATAAAAATAAAAATAAAAATAAAAATAAAAATAAAAATAAAAAAAAATAAAACTACAAATAAAATAAAAATAAAATAAAAATAAAATAAAAATAAAATACAAATAAAATAAAAATTAGATTAAATTAAAATTAAATAAAAATAAAATAAAAATAAAATACCATAAAATAAATAATATTATTATTAATTATTATTCATTATTTCAGCTTGCAGTTTCAAGTGTTACATGCTGTATGTAATATCTTGGTGGCTGACACTGAGGCTGAAACTTACAGGGCAGGAAACTGGTTCTATGACTGGTGGAATTTTATGTATGTATGTGTCTGGTTCTATGACTGGTGGAATTTTATGTATGTATGTGTCAACAAACTGTACTCTACTTCACTAATTGTGGCATGTACAGTAAGTAATAATTAAGGATCTACACTTTACAGTTGTAATAAGACAGTATAACTATATCAACACTTACTTGGGTGTTATAAAAACACTATATAATAAAAACCAACAGGTTATTACCCTTTTACCAAAATTCTGATTTGGGCACCAGTTCCACAGAAGGGATAACCAGACTAGGACACTGTTTTTTCAATTAAATTAAGTAAAAAAGTTTAATTGAGGTGAATTCTCAGGAATTTTAACTATAAAAGATAGTTATAGGAAAAAAAGGCCAGTTGTCCTAACTTATAGGAGAAGTTGAGCGCCTTGGTAGCTTATAATAAGTTATCTAGAGTATGTTCAAAAATTAATGGGGGGATTTTTCTCATTCAGAGAAGAAACCTCCCTCCTGAAATATTAGAAGATCAACCTGCCAAATTCTTTTGACAGTTGTGACCAGAGTAAAATCACCAGGGGAAATAGATCACCCTGGTTGTGGTCAGATGTGAACAAATGGTGTCATTTTAAATAAAATGATACCATATATATTTCACATTCTTTAAAATATTCTGATCTCTATTTCAGCTTAATGAATTTATTTCACTAAGAAATACAGGTGAATAAAATTCCCAGAGGTTTGTGCTCAAAGAAAGTGCTTGTCCTGGAGGACAAAACATGTGAAATCAAATATATCAGTCATGTAGCAAATTTTACATGAAGATTTACATAGATTCATATGTAATCTTATAATATGGATTACTATGGGTTAAGCTGGGATTTTCCAGGATTTTCATGAAGAAATAAAATACCAACAAATGGTTCTTTATCCATTTATCGCGTGATTGAAAATTGATTTTCCAGGGATTTTCCTTAATTAAATTTTACTTATATTTGGTAAAAACAAATATAATTGTAATAGCAAATCTTTGTATATGGTCCTGAGTGTGGCTTTAACTCAGAGCCTTCCATTCAAGTCAGATATTTCTAAGCTTTTTCCTAACTGTTAGAATATGAGACAATTTGTTCCTGTTTTGTCCAAAATATAAAAGTAAATAAGGAGAATAAAATAAAAGAACAATTATAATTATTCAATCTTGCAGTTTCAAGTATTACTTGGTAATATCTTGGTGGCTGACAGCAATAGTTATTACAATCATTACATTGAAACAATAATTTACTATTATTTAAGTACTTTCATTACAATAATTAATACACATTCCGTATTATATATTCTTTAATTATCTCATGAATAATTCAGGTTGCTCTATGAACTATTGTTATACAAGACATGTAACTTGCAGACCCTTTTCCACCTTTCACATGGAATATCTTGAGTAACAGATGTCACTCTTTTCAGCTTGCTACAATGACAGAGCAACCTGTCACAAGCATTAAACATTAAATAAAATAAAAATACATATCAAAAAATATATCATATCAAGTAAAATCTAGAATATTATTTGATACTCTGAATCTACACCAACAACTAACCTAGGGGACCTCACTTACAGGTACCCCTAATTATCACTCCTTGACAACGTAATTCAAGGTTGAGATTTTAGCAAGTACCTTTTGAGATAAAAGGTACTTACATGTGTTCATGCTTATATATACTTACACATATGCTGAAACCCCAACTTCAGTCACAAAAATGAGTTGTTGTGTAAATTAGAGGAGATAGTGTAAATCCTTTGTAAATATCTCCAAGCCCGCGTACCACAGTCCACCCAGCTTGAACAAACCCGCATGACTATGAGCCTGCTCCAAAGTTGGATTACAAGCCCCTGGGCAGAGTATTAGACCCAGTAAGGCTCCCCACATGTCATGTGGATACCAGAGCATAAAATAGATACAGCTAAAAGCGCCCTAGTAACTTCATTACATAGGATACATATGTGATAAAGATTGCTAGGGACTAGAATAAATCTTTATAGTATTTTATATTATTTTATACACTGAAATAATTAGAGTAATTACTGAACAATAGTACAAAACAATTACTGTGGCTTATTATAAAAATGCAAATAAGCCACAGATACTAATAATAAAAACCAGTATTAATGTACCACAGACTGTAATTAATAAATTGATATAATGAAATAAATAAAAAACCATATAAAAAACAATATATATGAAGCTTGGTGACCTATAACCAAGGCACAAGCCTCTGTAGCATCAACAGGAGGACCAATACATGGTCAAAGCGCCCACAAGTTGACATTTAACACCAGTAGGGTCCCCAGAGGGATCTCAGGACTATGTAAGGAGCTCTTCAACCACCCAAAGACGGCACCTCATGCCTTACCCACTAGATAATTACCCACCATTTACCTTAGAGAAAATCTTAATAAATGGTCTGGTACGGTCCTTAGTAGGTATTATTTAGCCCTGTCTTCCCCATCAACACTACAGTTACCACCCAGCTCAACAATCTGCCCATCAAAGCACCCAAAACTGTCCTGGTTTACCCTGAATATCCTCAAGTACACTCTAGGATTATTACTAGTAAGTAATAACCCTTTTCTTGAAGATATTCTCCCATTCCTTTCCTGGGATTCAAACCACCCCTGTGACTACAGGCCCAAGAGTTCCAGGTTCCTAAATCCTCTGCATTATTTTCAAGATACCTTAGAGGGATCTAAACCACCCCTTATGTATCAAGCCCCTCTGATTGTTTATTATATTAAATTTATTTAATGTAATAATTAACATCTTTCTTTACCTTTTACATCAAAAATCCCTCTATTATTTGGGAATTGGACTTGTCCTTTATTACTTCAGAGGGTTAACACTCTCTAGCCTTATCTTTGCACCACATGTAGCTAGAAGGACTTAAACTTGGCATCACGTAGGCGGACAATTGGGGTTCTGGCTGGGAAATTTTCATTCAAATTGATTTGAAGGAAAAGGACCTTATATCTTGAAATATTATTTTAAAACATCAATTATAAGTAATTAGTCAAAATTATCCCACTCTTATTTGAAATGTGTACGTGCTGTCTAGAGCAATCAAACACTAAAAAAAATCCCAATTCTCCATTCTTGCACGCTCTCCATTATAAAAAATAATTAAATAACCACCACAAAGTCAAACAAAGTGATATCATGGATTTATATTAAAATCCTTTCAATAGAAAGAAGAATAAAAATGAAAACAGTTATGTTATCCCTGAGTTTCTAATTATAAAAATAAAATAAAAAACAAAATACACCAATTGAAAAACAGCTTAATTCATTTAGTAATGTTGAAAAGTTCTGTCAGCTTGCTACTAGTTCAGAGACAACCTGACCAGAGCAATAAATAAGTAATAATTGATTAATGAACAATACATATGAAAGAGACATTATTTCACAAGTAATAATGTACCACAAATTATAATAAAAAAAATAAGAAAAAGATAAAACATTAGAATATAATATAAACATTATTACATGGTAATAATGTAATAAACAAATATAATAAATAAATAAACAATAAAGTAAGTAATAACTCATTAACCTTTGAGATAAGTGAGGATATTATTTTACATTCTGAAAGAGAAAGTAAAATAAGCTAGGGTACCTCAGCCAAAGTATCCTAGCAAACCTACTCCTACTAATAATAACATTAACTTAAAGAATACTCCTACTAAGTGCTAAAAATGCTTACTAGGTATAAACATATGTAATATGGGAGTATTCTGGTAGGTAGAAGTCCTTAAAAAACGGGACAATTACTTAAATCAACTATGTAATTATCCTTTAAACACATAAATAGAATATTAAATAACATTTGAAATAAATACCACACTGTTTTATAGTCTTTTTATTATTATTAACTTCTACAAATACATACTGTATAAGTTAATAAATATAACAATATATAAAAAACACAAAACAGGGGATAAAGAAAACATTAGAATACTTCAAAAAAGTCTAACAGAACTTGTAAAATTAAAATAAATGACAAGCTCCTTTAATCACGGGAAAATCACAAATGATGATACTTTTCCCAGGATGGTTGCTTGTCAAATAATTGAATTGAGAGCTGTAAAAGCGCTCACCATGCAAGTATGACAAGAACTCTTATGGTACAGAACTTTGTATATGAAATAACCAAATTAAACAGAAATAAGACTCTGTACTATAATTTGATTATTTATTGTTTATTCTATTGATCAAGTGATCAATACATGTTTTACACCAAGCCAAGAGCTCTTGTAGTGCCCTCAGATGATGTTCACAGATGACTGACATTCTGTATTAATTATTGACAGCCTGTACATGTAATAATTTGATGAATTACATCATTTATTTCTACTAAGGATAACTCCTTCCTTGTTGTCAGACATTGAGACAAATGGCCCACATGTCTCCAAAATAATACAAGTCCCATAACCCAATGGTTAAGGACTTGTGTTTATAAAAAAAGGGAATACATTGAACTAAGTAAATTATCTTAAATTTACAAGTTCAATTCCCATAAGACTCATAATTTTTTTATTCATTTTATATGGTATTTATCATTTTTAATAAACTAAATAATAATAATAAATTCTAATTTAAGGAGAGATTGTTATCTCTCCATGAATTTACCCTTAATATTACAATTTGGTTATGTCTCCTACAAGGAGACTATTATCTTGAATTACCCCATGTAATACAAACTCTTGGAGTTATTACATTGGGGTATCATATTGTGTAATATTTAAATGGGCTGAGATTCCTTCCAAAGGGAATTTCCCCCAGATTATTACCATACAAACCCGTACACCTTACTACAAATCAGTGAGTGGGGTTTTAATAATCCAATCAAGCCTTTCTCTACTTTTTCCCCCCTTTCTGGACCTTTTCCGAGTCACTGAATATTTATTCTAGTGACTAGAAGTCCTCTCCATTTTTAACGGAGCAGTTGAAGCAAAAAGCGCTTTAGTATTATCTACAAGTGTTCCCTTGTTTACCCTTGGGTGCTAGCTCATACACTTTCTAGTGTATCAGAGCTTTATTTCCACTGGCCTCACCGGCTATAGTGAGACCACACATATAGATAATAATACTTTACAAGTATTATTACATATCTATTTATTCAACCCCGCGTCACTTAAGAGACGGGGGCTGGCATTTGGGGGTCTGGCCCGGAAATCTTGTCCCAAGATCAACCAACAACTGATATCTGAATTTTTTTTCCGTCTCAGATCAACAAAACTCTTTTCTCAAGAAAAATAAAAACTTACTCAAAAATAAACGTTAGTCAAACAATTTTTTTTTTACAAAAATATAAAAACATAAAAAACAAAAAAAAATTTATTAATTGAATTTTTTTTATAGTGTCTGATACAAATCAGAAAAATTCATACGCAAACGTGGTTAAAGCAGGGTCGCCCTTACCGTTGATCAGTTCCAAATCAGCGGATTTAAACCCAAGACGATTGTTTTAGCTGAACCCGCTACAGTATCAGAACCATCAGAGACTAAGCGATTGAAGAAAAAACAAACAAAGAAAGTTCTCAGCCCAGAGGTTATCCCCACCGATGGGGATTCCAACAACGACGAAGTACCATCGCCGTTCTTGAAACCAAAACCATTACCTCCAGCGAAAGCTTTGAAGCCAGCGTCATCAGTAAACGAACTTACCTTTTAGAAAAAAACGTCATCAACGATTAAAAAGGACAACTATTTTGTTCCCCAAGGCAGAACCGTAGAATCAATCTCTTCAGATTCGTCAGTACAACCCAGCTCGGAATTTACTTACACTAAAGAACCATATCGAGCCAACAGCAGCGAGCTGGATATCATCACAGGTTAGCTTCCTTGCAGCTCCGTTGATATCAACTCATAAGTAACTAAAGATTAAGACTATTTCTCGTACCAGGAGCAACCACACAGCTCTTATCGAAGCCCAAGATCTTACCGGGGCCCCTAGGGGACGGTATTCTCTCAAATCACGTTCCGTCCCTTCAACCACTCCTCCAAGCGATGAAATCCCACGTGGATTAATTAGCGATCGCAGAGCAGACGAACGGCTTGGACTTGAGAGTCACCTGCCTGAAGCTGGCATCAAACACCCAAATACTCCTAGCGAGGAAGATAGATTGAGAAGAGTTCAACCGACTGTTTGGAGCAAGGGTATATGTAGCAGAAGGGGAAGCTTTCTGCCAGACGAAGGAATGCCGTCAATTCCTTCGGAACCACGGAAGAGACATACCTCTCACTCCGGCACCAGAATTCCCCCTTCAGCAACATCTATTGTCTTCCCACAACGATCCGTCATCAGAACGGGATGCTCCATTCCTGAGGAAGCTGGATCCAGAAGCGAGAGAAGCGGCTTTCCGCTACCCTCCTCAGGAATACGAATTGATGAGTCAATCACCGATTGTAGATCCGCCCAGCTCGGCTCCACAAAGTCATCAGCCAAGTTGTCCACCCAAATCAAACAAAAAAGACAACAGGGCAACCCCTTACTGCAAACAAAAGGGACCAGACACGTCAAGAAACCAGCGACGTGTCCAACACCAAATGTCGATCCACCAAGAGATGATCCGTTTGAACCGGACATCTCAAGCGCAATTCCAGGCCTTAGAAGCCATGAGGGATCAAGGCACAAAGTCCGCGAACCATTGTCAATACCGAGGGGGCGCAACGATGTGAGGAATCCTTTGACGGCAGAATGTTTAGTACCCATACTACAAAATCTGTTCGTCAGCATCGAAAAAGTAATTGATAATAACTTCAATCTGCTTTCTAAACAGATCCATACCAAAGTGTTGGTACAATTAAGAAATACAATAAGTCACAACTTTGGCTACCACGAGCAAAAGTTAAAATCACTCCTTTTTTCTTCTGAGAATACCATATTGATGTTGTCTAAAATTAGAAAAATTGTATCCGACAAAATTTTTATTTTGTCTAACTTTAAGGAACTACAAGAAATTGTCTCTCCATTGCCAGAAATAAAAACTTCTCTGACTTCTTTGAACAACCGAGAGGATCTATCAAAAAACACATTTGATAATCTCTTTAGCTTAGTTTATGATAAACTCAAGAGTAATTGTGAGACAATTGATAATTTTTTCTCAAAATTATCTCACAATAATATCAATATTGCTGCACAAACAGCTATGAGCTCTCACAAGTCAGAAGCAGATCCCAATCTGAAAATGGACAAAGGGAAAAACAAAGAAATAAATTGTCATTCTGATAATATAAACACGGAAGTCTTGCAGACTTCTACACACAAAAAAATAAATGAAAACCAAGAGGTGACCAGTCCAAATAACAATAATACATTTTTTAATAAAAATCTACCCAAGTCTGAATTAGACCCAGGAAGATTAAGTGAGTTCTTTGAAGTCCCTACAAAATCACAGAGAGAAAATACTGCAATAAGTAATATATCACCAGAATCTAGTAAAGTTATATTACAAGGACTATCAAAATTAGAAGCCTGGCCAACATTTTCTGGAGAAGGTGAATATAATCATGTTGACTTTATCAAATGGATAGATACTATCCAAGAAGACACCAGAATAGAAGACATTGTTATTACTTCCAAACTCAAGAATATGTTTACTGGTATTGCCCATGAATGGTTCTCAAGTGTAAGAGCCATGGTTGGAGATCAACCTTGGTCTTTTTGGAAAGATGCCATCACAAATAAATATGGTACAGCGGCATGGAAAAGGAAACTCCTAATGAGCTACCAAAAAGATAAGTTCATCCCTGGATCTACACCAGCTGCAAATTGGGTTACCAGACAATACAAAAGAATTATGGCTTGTGAACCCCAAACAAACCATGAGAGTTTAATGTTCAAATTATTCACCCAAATGGATGGTGAGGTCAGCTTTGCAGCCCAAAATTCAATGAAGGACAATCAAACACTCACTTCTTTAATTAATGTCTTAGAAGATATAACTGAATACACTAGCATAGGACAAAGAACAAAGTATCTGGGAGGTAAAACATACCCAAGCAACAATATACCTGATAAAAGGGAAACAACTCAAAAACCAGTCCTAGAAGTTAAATGCTATTCTTGTGATAAAATGGGCCACACTTCTAGGAACTGTCCAAAGAACTCTAAAAAAGTAACTACCATAGAAGATCAAAGTGATTCTGAAGTAGAATCTGAAAGTAATAAAGATCAGCAAGATAACTCTGGGGCTATAATTTGTGCAATACCTAAAGAAGTTAACTACTTTGTGACCGCTGTAAGTGGAAGCAATAGAATTGTACAAATGAAATGTAGAGATAAGGATTGCAAAGTACTTTTGGACTCAGGAGCTTTTAAATCAGTTGTTAGTCAACATTACTTGTCTAAATTCTGTGAAAATTGGAAAACATTTATCAGATCAAAGTGCAAAGACAAATTCCATAGTTGTTCAGATAAACTAACTACTATGGGCATAGTCATGGTGAATCTAAAATTTGGAGAATATGTTTTTCCAACAGAATTTATTGTTCTTGAAAATGCAGTTGTTGACTACTTCATAATGGGTAATGATTATTTGAGTCACTTTAAAATCTCCATCATGAATGATCAAGGAAGTTACTTCAAAATAGGAAAGGATATTACTAATTACTCCTTTTTATTAGATGGAGCAAAGATAGTAGCTCACAATGCACTGCAAGAGAATTTTGTTCAAGAAGTGGTACAACAGTCAAAGATTAATTTGTCTCTATCTGATTCACAAAGGAATGATTTGTTTCTGATGCTATCTCAATGCAAGTCTGCATTTGCTACAGTAGAGGAACCATTTGGAGCTATCAAAGGCCATGAAGTAAAACTTAGCCTTAATATTGATAGACCTTATCCACCTGTTCTTCGGAAAGCACCTTATCCAGCAAGCCCCAGGAGCAAAGAGGCTTAGAAGAGCACATACAATCACTCCTTAAATTAAAAGTTATCAGGAAAGTGGGGGCAAATGAAATAGTTGATATTACAACTCCAGCAATTATAGCCTGGCACAATAAAAAGTCTAGATTAGTGGGAGATTTCAGAGCCCTGAACACATACACCAATCCAGACAGGTATCCAATGCCTAAGATACTGGAATCCTTAGCAAAATTGCATAAATACAAGTACATTACACGCATGGATGTCCTTAAAGGGTTTCATCAAAACCTCATCCATAAGGACAGTAGGCAATTTTTGCGCATTGTTTGCCATCTTGGCATATTTGAATACCTGCGTATGCCCTTTGGTATTAAAAATGCACCATCCCATTTTCAAAGGATGATGGATACAGAATTTTCTAATGAGTTGAATCAGCTTTGGCTCATTATCTACATAGATGATATTATCATTTTCTCAGATAATTGGGATTACCATATTATAAGACTAAGAACCATACTTCATAAAGTCATAAATATGAATATGAAAATTTCACTATCAAAATGTCAATTTGGCTTTTCTGAATTAAAAGCTTTGGGCCATATAGTTAGTGGACTTTCTCTTGGAATAGATAAGCACAGAAGAGCTGCAGTGCTTCTTAAGCCAGTACCTCAAAATGTGAAAGAAATGCAAATGTTTCTTGGGTTTGCAGGGTATTACAGACTTCACATAAAGGACTTTGGTACTATGGCCTCCTGCCTGTATAAACTTTGTAGTCCCACAGTAGTCTTTGAAATGACTGCAGAAAGAATACAAGCATATGAGTCTATCAAGTTTGCATTGACAAATGCGCCCTTACTTTTCCACCCTGATCCAAAATTGAGATTTAAGCTATACGTGGATGCTTGTATGGAAGGAATAGGAGCAGCTTTACACCAAGTACAAATTGTCAATGATAAACCACTAGAAGGTGCAATCTGCTTTATATCAAGACAACTTAAAGACTCTGAAAAACAAGTATGGCGCTTCCCAGCTAGAATGTTTATGTCTAGTATGGGCTTTAGATAAATTGTATTATTATCTAGATGGATGTGAATTTGATGTTATCACTGATTGCATGGCCCTTAGGTCTCTGCTCAATATGAAAACACCTAACAGGCACATGCTTAGGTGGCAAATAGCAATCCAAGAGTGGAGAGGCTCAATGACAATAATCCACAGAGACGGGATTGTTCATAAAAATGCAGATGGGCTGTCAAGGTGGGCATTACCAAATAACCCTGACAACCCAGCTTATGATGAGGATACCTCAGAAAGTACAATTTCATCAATTTTACCATTCCCAATGACCATGTCAGAATGTTTGGCCAATTGGGCATTGCCAAATGACAAGTCCAACCCAGCATTTGAAGAAGAATATGTGGAAGACACAAATCCCATTCTAGCCATATCAATGTCTGGATTGTCTTCTACCTTTTGGGAATTGATAGAAAAAAGCTATGAAACTAACAAAAACACCGTAATAATTCTTAAATTATTAAAGTCCAAACATTCTGATCAAGGACTTATAGAAGGCCTTGAAGGGATTTGGAAAAAGCATTTTACAGAAAGCAGATTTGTTCTTCTAGATGGACTAATTTATCACAGAAGAGAACATAATAGTTCTGTAGTGTTAATACTAGATGAACACATTAAAATTGTTCTTAATGAATGCCATTACTCTGTCACAGCTGGTCACTTCTCTACTGATAGGACTATTGCTAGAGTCCAAGGTCTGGCTTGGTAGCCAGATTGGAGAAAACAAGTAGCACAGTATTGTGATTCATGTTTCAGGTGTCAAAAAGCAAACAGGTCTACTGGGAAGAAATTTGGACTCCTGCAAAAAATAGAAGAACCCAAAGGAAGATGGGAAGTAATAAATATGGATTTTGTTACTGCTCTACCATCTGCGGGAACAGATAACATCAATGCTGTTTTAGTAGTATGTGATAGGTTCTCTAAAAGAGCTAGATTCTTACCATGCTACAAAGAAATTAGTGCATGGGACATAGCCCTGATATTTTGGAACAACATAGTAAGTGACGTAGGATGTCCTAAAACTATTATAACAGATAGAGACCCTAAATTCACGTCTGAATTTTGGCAAAACTTATTTGAAATCATGGGAACTAGGCTAGCTTTCTAAACAGCTTATCATCCCCAAACAGATGGTTTAGCAGAAAGAATGATACAAACCCTAGAAGACATGATCAGAAGATACTGTGCTTATGGGATAGACTTTAAAAACTCTGATGGGTATACACATGACTGGGTATCTTTAATTCCTGCTCTGGAATTTGCTTACAATTCCAGGGTCCACTCAGTAACAGGTATTACACCATTTGAGTTGGAAAGAGGATGGATACCAAGTATGCCAAAAGATTTTTTATTATCTAAAACAATAACTTTACATCCAAGTTCTGAATGCTTCCAAAAAATGATTTTTCAAGCAGAAGAAAAAGCTAGAGCTTGCATTGAAGAAGTAACAGAGTACAACAAGCAGAGGTGAGACAAGACTCGTAAGGATCATGATTTGAAAGTAGGAGATATGGTCTTGATTTCCACTGTGAATTTTAATAATTTGGGTAGTCCTAGAAAATTAAAGGGTGCTTATGTTAAACAATTCCATGGGAAAAATGCAGTAGAAGTAATCCTAACAGAAGAATTCAGTCAAAAACACCCAACTTTCCCTATAAGTTTGTGTAAAAAATATATGAGTCCTGGTGGTGAAGTAGATACTGAAGTAACCACTAAAATACAACCTCCCATGGAAAACGCAGGTGAGGATAAGATCCCTCTCAAAATTTTAAAAGAAAAAATAACTAGAAAACAAGGAAAAGATTGCAAATTATATCTAGTAAGATTCAAAAATTGCCAATCTGAGCATGATCTATGGTTACAACCTGAACAAATAACCAACAGCTCAGTACTCTTGAGACAATTTAGAGCATCCAAAAGATCAAAAAATTCCTCTGTTTGAGCAATTTTTTTGGTGGGGGCGAATGTCAGACATTGAGACAATTGGCCCACATGTCTCCAAAATAATACAAGTCCCATAACCCAATGGTTAAGGACTTGTGTTTATAAAAAAAGGGAATAAATTGAACTAAGTAAACTATCTTAAATTTACAAGTTCAATTCCCATAAGACTCATAATTTTTTTATTCATTTTATATAGTATTTATCATTTTTAATAAACTAAATAATAATAAGAAATTCTAATTCAAGGAGAGATTGTTATCTCTCCATGAATTTACCCTTAATATTACAATTTGGTTATGTCTCCTACAAGGAGACTATTATCTTGAATTACCCCATGTAATACAAACTCTTTGAGTTATTACATTGGGGTATCATATTGTGTAATATTTAAATGGGCTGAGGTTCCTTCCAAAGGGAATTTCCCCCAGATTATAACCATACAAACCCGTACACCTTACTACAAATCAGTGAGTGGGGTTTTAATAATCCAATCAAGCCTTTCTCTAATTTTTCCCCCCTTTCTGGACCTTTTCCTAGTCACTGAATATTTATTCTAGTGACTAGAAGTCCTCTCCATTTTTAACGGAGCAGTTGAAGCAAAAAGCGCTTTAGTATTATCTACAAGTGTTCCCTTGTTTACCCTTGGGTGCTAGCTCATACACTTTCTAGTGTATCAGAGCTTTATTTCCACTGGCCTCACCGGCTATAGTGAGACCACACATATAGATAATAATACTTTACAAGTATTATTACATATCTATTTATTCAACCCCGTGTCACTTAAGAGACGGGGGCTGACACTTGTAGTGGTCTCATAGCCAAAATAACACTTTATGTTTTGCCATCAGGGCTCCAGAAAGGCATTTAAGAGGCCCTTTCTTCCCCCTGTATTTTGATTCCCCAGCTGTCAGCGTGCTACTAGTTCAGAGACAACCTGACTAGAACAATAAATAAAGTAATAATTAATTAATAAAAAATACATATGAAAGAGACATTATTACATAAGTAATAATACAACATAAATTATAATAAACATAAGAAAAAGATAACATTTTAAAATAGAAACATTGTTAAGTAGTAATAATGCTAGAAACAAATATAATAAATAAATAAATAATAAAATAAATGATAACTCATTAACCTTTGAGATAAGTGAGAATATCATTTCATATTCTGAAAGAGCAAGTAAAATAACCTAGGGTACCTCAGCCAAAGTACCCTAGAAAACTTACTCCTTCTAATCATAAAATTAACTTAAAGAATACTCCTACTAAGCGCTAAAATACTTACTAGGTATAAACATATGTAATATGAGAGTATTCTAATAAGTAGAAGTCCTCAAAATACGGGATAATTACTTAAATAAACTATGTAATTATCCTTTAAACACATAAATAAAATATTAAATAACATTTGACATAAATATCACGCTGTTTTATAGTCTTTGTATTATTATTAACTTATACAAATACATACAGTATAAGTTAAATAGTATCAGAATACATGGAAGACACAAAACAGGGGATAAAGGAAAAATCAGAATACTTCAAACAAGTCTAAAAGAACTTGTACAATTAAACTAAATGACAAGCTTATTTAATCACGGGAAAATAATAAATGTTGACACTTTTCCCATGATGTTTGCTTGTCAAATAATTGAATGGAGAGCTGTAAAAGCGCCCTCCATGCAAGTATGACAAGAACTCTCATGGTACAGAACCTTACATATGAAATAACCAAATTAAACAGAAATAAGATTCTGTATTATAATTTGATTATTTCTTTTTTATTCTATTGATCAAGTGATCAATACATGTTGTACATCAAACTAAGAGCTCTTGAAGCGCCCTCAGATGATGTCTACAGATGACTGACAGACTGTATCAATTATGGACAGCCTGTACATGTAATAATTTGATAAATTACATCATTTATTTCTACTAAGGATAACTCCTTCCTTGTAGTATTCCCATAGCCAAAATACCACTTGGTGTTTCGCCATCAGGGCTCCAGAAAGGCATTTAAGAGGCCCTTTCTTCCCCCTGTATTTTGATTCCCCAGCTTTATCATCTTTACCATCAGCATTCCACCAGTCCAGCTTACTAGTGTCCTGCCCAGTAAATCAGTCTTCAAGACTTCAAAGCCTCTTGTCCTCAACCCCAACTCTGTCCAGCCTTCCAGCACACCTGTCCAACCGCTTCCATATGCTCAGTTTGCCATAAGAAAGCCCCCTACCTCCTTCCCTCAAATCCTACTACAGTAAGTCTTTATCTACTAGGAGTTGTGGCCCTTTCTTAGCCACTATTTCACTGGGACTAAACACCTCTGCTTGCAGGCCCCATTTTTAAAGGTTCAGTTCTCTGCTTTTAGCACGAACACCTTTGGAGGGAACTAAACACCCCAGCTTGCTGGCCCCTCCATAAATCTTTGATCTTTTAAATATCAATATAAAAGATCAAAAACCCCTTTTTTCCCATATTTTTTGCCTTGAACCTTGTGTAGCTAGAAGGATATCAGTCCATGGGATCACACAGCTTGACAAGCTCCATGGCCATCAAAGATCAAAATTAAAATGTGTTCTACTTATATGTAAACTTGCAGACTGATATTCTCTTACTAGATGAGAAAAACCACTTGTAACGGTCATATCTATGAAACAGAATATCTCAAAGCCTTTTCATACCGCACCCTGAGTACAAAAAGGAATGAAAGATACCTTCCTTGAAAGATATAAACTACTTCTTCAGACTACACAGAAAAACAGCCCATGAGTAAATTGATTGATGCTTGCCAATCCGGACACATGCTTTGATTGATTATTCTTGTCAGCTTGCTACTAGTTCAGAGACAACCTGACTAGAACAATAAATAAAGTAATAAGTAATTAATAAAATACGTATGTAAGAGACATCATTACATAAGTGAAATGTAACATAAATTATAATAAACATAAGAAAAATATAACATTCTAAAATATAAACATTATTACGTAGTAATAATGCAACAAACAAATATAATCAATAAATTAATAATAAAATAAATAATAGCTCCTTAACCTTGGAGATAAGTGAGAATATCATTTCATATTCTGAAAGAGCAAGTAAAATAACCTAGGGTACCTCAGCCAAAGTACCCTAGAAAACTTACTCCTTCTAATAATAAAATCAACTTAAAGAATACTCCTACTAAGCGCTAAAATACTTACTAGGTATAAACATATGTAATATGAGAGTATTCTAATAAGTAGAAGTCCTCTAAATACGGGATAATTACTTAAATAAACTATGTAATTATCCTTTAAACACATAAATAAAATATTAAATAACATTTGACATACATATTACACTGTTTTATAGTCTTTGTATTATTATTAACTTATACAAATACATACAGTATAAGTTAAATAATATCATAACACATGAAAGACACGAAACAGGGGATAAAAAAAACATCAGAATACTTCAAACAAGTCTAAAAGAACTTGTACAATTAAAATAAATGACAAGCTCCTTTAATCACGGGAAAATAATAAATGTTGACACTTTTCCCAGGAGGTGTGCATGTCAAATAATTGAATCGAGAGCTGTAAAAGCGCCCTCCATGCAAGTATGACAAGGACTCTCATGGTACAGAACTTTACATATGAAATCACCAAAATTAAACAGAAATATGATTCTGTACTATAATTTGATTATTTCTTTTTTATTCTATTGATCAAGTGATCAATACATGTTGTACATCAAACTAAGAGCTCTTGAAGCGCCCTCAGATGATGTCTACAGATGACTGACAGACTGTATCAATTATTGACAGCCTGTACATGTAATAATTTGATAAATTACATCATGTATTTCTACTAAGGATAACTCCTTCCTTGTAGTGTTCCCATAGCCAAAATAAAACTTGATGTTTCGCCATCAGGGCTCCAGAAAGGCATTGAAGAGGCCCATTCTTCCCCCTGTATTTTGATTTCCCCAGCTTTATCATATTTACAACCAGCATTCCACCAGTCCAGCATACTAGTGTCCTGCCCAGTAAATCAGTCTTCAAGACTTCAAAGGCTCTTGTCCTCAACCCCAACTCTGTCCAGCCTTCCAGCCCAACTTTCCAACAGCTTCCAGCTGCTCAGTTTACCATAAGAAAGCCCCCCACCTCCTTCCCTCAAAGCCTACTACAGTAAGTCTTTTTCTACTAGGAGTTGTGGCCCTTTCTTAGCCACTATTTCACTGGGACTAAACACCCCTGCTTGCAGGCCCCAGTTTTAAAGGTTCAGTACTCTGCTTTTAGCACGAACACCTTTGGAGGGAACTAAACACCCCAGCTTGCTGGCCCCTCCATAAATCTTTGATCTTTTAAATATTAATAAAAAGATCAAAAACCCCTTTTTTCCCATATTTTTTGCCTTGCACCTTGTGTGGCTAGAAGTTTATCAGTCCTTGGCATCACAGAGAGTGACAATTGGGGGTCTGGCTGGGAATTAACCTTGTTTATCTCTGATAAAAAATTCCACACCTTTCCTACTAACTATTTTTACCGTAAAAATACCTCTCATATCACACCAAACCACCACTTCTTTTATTCCTTATTCTTTCCAGAATAAATACTCCTTAAAACTCGTGATTAATCTTCAAAAAATTATATATTTTTTATTATAATTTTATATATAAAAATTATAATAAAAAATTATTAAAAATTGCCATAACAAATTTGAAAAAAATCACACAAATTATTGCTTCAATAAATATCCCGTTTATTAAACTGTCCATTTATTCTGGAATATTAATATAATCCTAAAAACCTCGAGAAAATCATATCCCTTCATTTTTCTTTCTACACAGTACTTCTTCTTATCAAAATAAAAATAAATAAATTACAAACATTTTTGAAAACGTTACTTATACAAACAAATCTTTTTTTTTTTTTTTATTGATCATTTTTTTTAGTGAATCTGAAAGAAAACGCCGAACTGATAAATTACTATCTGAATTATTTGAAGCGCCGCAAAGAAGAAGCTTTAGCGCGCTACATCCCGCACCCTTGGGAGTTACTTACACAAGAAGAGCAATTACAAATCGTGACACACCACCTCCAAATACAGGAGGAAAAGGATCTCGAAACCGCTCTACTCGTTAATCAAATCTTTAGAGAGTATTGAGCGGATAAAAAAGCTAGACGGATTGCTAGAAGTAAGCGCTTTCTATTTTTCTGATAAATACATATAAAAATAAAAAATACAATAAAAATAATAAATAATAAAATAATAACAAAATTCTTTTTTTTCATCACTTTGAACGTAGTGACAGCCAAGAAAACTCCTAATGCCGCACTGGAAGTCACTGACTCCACTAACGCCAGTAATAACGAGGCCGCACCGATTGTCGAAGACCATCCTACCACCGGTGAGCTTCTTTTTCTTTTTTATCAAAAATAAAAATACAAAAATAAATAAAATAAAAAATATATACTGATCAATCATTATCATGTCAACCAGATCAAACCGACCATCTCTTGCCGGATTTCTCCCCAACCTCACTCGCGTCTCCAGAAGAGGCCGCACTTCAAGAACGCATCAAGAATATGCATTTCAAAAAGATACCGCGCCGACATCCAAAGGAGACGGAAGCAACAAGTGAAGCCCTGGAAATTGATCCTCCATCGAATTTGTCAGCGGCTACCCTTGTACCCCCCAAGACCCCGGAGATCAAAGTCGTGAACCAGTTAGCGGACATCCAAGAACTCTCCAAGTTGGAGAAGATCAGAGTTCTGGTCTGCCAACACGTAGCCTTGTGGAAACGATGCAATGATGCCGCAACGGCGGACGACTTAACCCCTCTCGGACAGTTGTTCAACAAAGCACAAGACTCTCAAAGGGCATTACAGAAATTAATCCCCAACAAGGAGATCAAGGGATACGTCCAAGGATGGAACCCTTGGACGGAGAAACAACTTCAATTCCCTCCGACCAAAACACATACCGGCAAAGCAAAGAAAGAAACGGCCTCCAACAAGCGAAAGGGCTACAACAACCCAAGAAAATGGAAACAAACTTCCGAGATGATTCAAGCCGCCAAGGGTCTATACAACAGCACCAAATAGAGGACATCAAGTACTTCAAGGCTGTATTAGATGATTTAGATCTTGTAAATAGTAACCTTACAAATCTAGATAGTAATTTTGAAGTAAATTACAATAACATCATACATAGGATTACAATTTCTTCTGCTATAACTAACAATGACATGAATTCCAGATTTTCTTTGTTAATCAAAAGTTTAACACAATTGCCCCTTGATCTGAGTGAGAGCAATATCTTTGAAGATATTAAAGAAGAAATATTAAATATTTCTGAAAATAATAAAATAAATAATGAGATTTTGAATGAGAGAATACAAAGGTTAGAAGAAGTATCAAATGGTAATGTTGATTACTTGGCTTCAACTCTTAAACAAGACATCATTAAAGAACACAAAAAGGAAAATGTGTATAAAAATGTTAATAATAATTCTTTAGATGAAATCAAAGACTTGTTAATACAAATGAATGTGAATGTGAATAGTAATACAGATCACATTAATACTTCAATTGTTCAATTGACTAATCACTTTAACTCTGAGATCCATATGATTAAAAATGATTTAAGAGATATAAAAATTAATCAAAATCATAATATCATGTGACGCCTAAAATATCTCATAATTCTCCTGATAGTATCTTTAAGTTTAACAATCCATTTATGAGAAGCAGTAATGAGAATAACAAAAGAGAACCTTCTAAGAATACCACTGTGGTCAATCATAGCTTAGATTTAGCTACCATCAATAAACTAATGCCACCATTAGTTGATTGGCCTAAATTCTCTGGGCAAGGAGAATATGACCACATTAGTTTCATCAGGTATATTGACCACATTATTACAACTTATGGCGGCGTAGAAGATCTTATAACTACTAGGTTACCCAGGTTATTTGAAGGAGTAGCCCAAGAATGGCATGTAGCCACGCAGGACCAAATTGGCTTACAAACATGGGACACTTGGAAGCAACTCATAAAGGCCAAATTTGGTACAAGAATGTGGGAAGAAAAGATGCGTAAATTATATGAGAATGATTATTTTGATCATCAAAAACATACCCCTCATAGATGGTGTGTAAAGCAGAAAAAAAGAATTGATTGCATATATGATAATCCATCTAGCCAAGAAGTAGTAGAGAAACTTCTACGCCAATGTAGAGGTAACTTCCAACATTCTGTGAGATGTAGAATGAAAGAAGGAACTCATGATTTTGCATACCTTATTGCTGTTATGGAAGAAGTTGTAGAGATGAAAGGTCTTAACAAGAAAGTGAACAATTTTGATAGAAATAATTATGAGAATAAAGATGATTCTAAATATAAATTAGCCCTCACTGTTACCAAAAAGACTAAAATACCTGAATGTTAAAACTGTGGAGAAACAGGCCACAAAAAGCCTGATTGTACCAAACCCCGTAAAAAGATAAATATTGTTCAAGTAGAATCTGATGATAATGAAGATGATACAGTTTCTCAGAATGAATTCAACATAGTTTCAATAGAACAAAATAGATCTTCTTATTATGATCCAGAATCAGAAGATGACAGAGACCATAGAATAGTTGTAATCCAGGCTGACATGGGAGACCCCATTTCTATTAATGAGATACATGGTGGATCACACCTTCCTCAAAGATGGGATGAATCTCTGGATGTAGGACACATTTCTGATGCCAAATTGCTTACCAACAAAACTGATTCTGGAATGAATTATACTCTAGGGAAAACAAGTTACTCTACAGTAATATTTAATAATAAACACTTGAAGTTACTGCTAGATATTGGCGCCTTCTGTTCCTGTACAAGTGTTGAATTTTTAGATAATAACTACCCTGAATGGAAACAACATTTATTACCAGTACCTAAAGCAAAGTTTAGTAGTTGTAATTCCTCCATGAAACCTGTAGGGATTATACCCATGTCTCTCATATTCCCTCATTCTAAAGGATCTCTTAGATTGAACATTGAGTTTGTAGTACTACAGGATGCCATTTGTGATTATCTTATATTAGGAAATGATACTTTCTGTATGTATGGGTTTGATATTTTCCAAAGTAAAGACAGATACTTCACCATTGGAGCTGACTGGAAAAAGAAATTCCAAATCTGTAATATCAATATAAGATTACCATCACCTATTAACAAATCTGAGGAGATAGGGAATGCACAACTAGAATCCTTTAATAAAGAATATCTTTCACAAGCTGCTATTAGTGATAAACTGGATAATGAACAACAACTAGATATACTAAAAATATGCTATAATAACAAAGAAGCCTTCTGTACTACGGAAGAACCAATAGGTAATGTGAAAGGTCATGATATTAAACTTGAATTGACTTGTACTGAGCCTTATACGCCAATTTTAAGAAGACCCCCTTACCCCTCTAGTCCAAAGTCTAGGATGGCTTTAGAAACTCACATTGAAGAATTGCTAGACCTGAAAGTAATTAGAAACGTTGGTCATAATGAACAGGTAGAGATCACCACACCTATTATCATAGTATGGCATAATGAGAAGTCTAGAATGGTAGGAGATTTTAGAGCATTAAACAATTATACTAAAGCTGATAATTACCCCATACCCAGGATAGATCATTCTTTGCATAATTTATCCAAGGCAAAGTATATTCCTTGTATGGATGTGCTTAAAGGTTTCCATCAAATTTCCAGTGACGTGGAAAGCAGACAGTTCATGAGGATTATTTGCCATCTTGGAGTGTATGAGTATTTGAGGATGCCTTTTGGGATAAAAAATGCTCCATCCCATTTTCAAAGAATGATGGATTCCATATTTGGGTCATTTATCCGCCAATGTTGGATGATGATATACATTGATGATATAATCATATATTCTGAGAATTGGGATTCCCATAAAGAAAAAATTAATTTAGTTCTTCAAACAGCTATTAAAGCTGGACTCAAGATGTCTATTAAAAAGTTTAATTTTGGATTTATGGAATTGAAAGCACTGGGACATATAGTTTCAGGATTATCATTGGCTATTGATCAAAATAAAGTAGCTGCTGTAATGCTGAAAGCAATGCCGCAGAATATTACTGAGATGCAATCCTTTCTTGGTTTCTTCAGTTATTACAGACAACACATTCAACAATTTGCCAATATGTCTAAAAGCTTGTATGAAGTATGTAGCAAAGACACAATTTTTGAAATGACTTACGCCAGAGTGAAAGATTATGAATCCCTCAAAGAAGCTTTAACTACAGCACCTGTTTTAGATGAACCAGATTATACATTACCTTTCATTTTATACATTGATGCGTGTCTAGATGGTTTAGGAGCTGCCTTACATCAAGAGTTCCAAATTGATGATAAACCAATAGAAAAACCCATTTTATTCATCTCTAGACAAATAAAAATGACAGAGAAGAAATATGGCGCCAGCCAGATGGAATGTTTGGCTCTGGTTTGGGCTCTAGACAAACTAAATTATTATTTTGGAAGGTTGCAAAGTAGCGGTAGTCACTGATTGTACCGCAGTCAAAACTCTGATGAATATGAAAACTCCTAACAGACACATTTTAAGATGGCAGATTGCTATTCAGCAATATAGAGGGAATATGACTATAGTACACAAAGCAGGAGCTAAGCATAAGAATGCAGATGGACTTAGTAGATGGGCTTTACCTAATACGCCAGACAAACCTGCATATGATCCAGAAGATGAAGATATATTTCCCATCTTGGGAATTCATGCTTGTGACTTGGATCAAGATTATTTTAACCTAGTAGAACAGAGTTACCAAAAAGATGCTGAAATGGTCAAATTAATTGAAATCCTTAGTAATCAGAATAGTTCCCCTGAGTTGATTGCTAGTTTACCTATTTCCCTTCATAAACCATATTCTGAAGGAAAATTTACACTTCCAGATGGTCTCATATACTACAGACACAGACATTCTAGTGTATTAGTGATTTGTGATAATTCTCAAATTAAGAGTATGCTAGAGGAATGTCATGACGTGATAGGTTCAGGCCATTTTTCAGAAGAAAGGACTATAGAGAGAATTAAGAATACAGCTTGGTGGGTTGATTGGAAAAACCAAACCACAGAATATATAAAAAGCTGTATAATTTGCCAAAAATCCAACAAACAAACAGGAAAGAGATTTGGATTACTTCAAACTATTAAAGAACCTACTTCTATATGGGAAATCATAAACATGGACTTTGTGACAGGACTACCTCCAGGAGGATCTTATTCTTAAAACTCTGTCTTAGTTGTAGTAGATAGATATTCCAAGAGGGCCAGGTTTATACCAAACCATAAAGATGACACAGCTATGGAAGTAGCCATGCTTTTCTGGAACAGAATAATGTCTGACGTAGGAATACCAAAAATCATTATCAGTGATAGAGATCCCAAGTTTACTTCTGAATTTTGGCGCAACTTACATGATATGTTGGGGACTAAATTAGCCTTTGCAACAGCATATCATCCCCAGACTGATGGATTAGCTGAAAGAATGATCCAAACTCTGGAAGATATGCTGAGAAGATTTTGCGCATTTGGATTAGAATTCAAAAATCATGATGGATATACTCATGATTGGGTCAGCCTATTACCTGCTTTGGAAATAGCTTATAATAGTAGTAAACATTCTTCTGCTAAGGAAGTCCCATATATCTTGGAAAGAGGATGGATCCCTAGAGTACCAAAAGATCATGTTAATTCCAAATTACCACATGTACACCCAACAGCTGCTGATTTCAAAAATATGTTAGACATAACTCATGATCACGCTAATAAATGTGTAAAAGAAGCAGTGGAGTATAACAAAACTAGGTGGGATAAAAGCCACAAAGAACTTTCTTTCAGTATAGGAGATAAAGTGTTATTATCTACCGTGAATTTTAACAACCTAGGAGGAAATAAGAAACTTAAACCTTCTTTTGTAGGCCCTTTCACTATTAAGCAACTACATGGTAAAAATGCGGTGGAAGTGATATTAAGTGAAGAATTGTCCACAAAACACCCAGTTTTCCCAGTAAGCTTGGTGAAACCTTTTAATCAGAGAAACAGTGAAGAGCCAATAGTAGTACAAGAACCTATACCTTTGTTAGTAGAACCTGAGGCTAACAATAAACTTAAAGTATTGAAAATACTTAAAGAAAAGAAAGAAAGAATTAATGGCAAAGATACCAGACTCTACCTTGTTAGATATAAAAATACCTCTGCGGATAAAGATGAATGGTTACCAGAAAATAATATACCTGATGGTCCCATACACTTAAGGAACTTTAGAAATTCAAGGAGGAAATTATTAGTTTTACTTTAATTCTTAGAAGAATCATCTTAAAGGTAGGGAATGTCAGCTTGCTACTAGTTCAGAGACAACCTGACTAGAACAATAAATAAAGTAATAAGTAATTAATAAAATACATATGTAAGAGACATTATTACATAAGTGAAATGTAACATAAATTATAATAAACATAAGAAAAAGATAACATTCTAAAATATAAACATTATTACGTAGTAATAATGCAACAAACAAATATAATCAATAAATTAATAATAAAATAAATAATAGCTCCTAAACCTTGGAGATAAGTGAGAATATCATTTCATATTCTGAAAGAGCAAGTAAAATAACCCAGGGTACCTCAGCCAAAGTACCCTAGAAAACTTACTCCTTCTAATAATAAAATCAACTTAAAGAATACTCCTACTAAGCGCTAAAATACTTACTAGGTATAAACATATGTAATATGAGAGTATTCTAGTAAGTAGAAGTCCTTAACATAAGGGATAATTACTTAAATAAACTATGTAATTATCCTTTAAACACATAAATAAAATATTAAATAACATTTGACATACATATTACACTGTTTTATAGTCTTTGTATTATTATTAACTTATACAAATACATACAGTATAAGTTAAATAATATCATAACACATGAAAGACACGAAACAGGGGATAAAAAAAACATCAGAATACTTCAAACAAGTCTAAAAGAACTTGTACAATTAAAATAAATGACAAGCTCCTTTAATCACGGGAAAATAATAAATGTTGACACTTTTCCCAGGAGGTGTGCATGTCAAATAATTGAATCGAGAGCTGTAAAAGCGCCCTCCATGCAAGTATGACAAGGACTCTCATGGTACAGAACTTTACATATGAAATAACCAAAATTAAACAGAAATATGATTCTGTACTATAATTTGATTATTTCTTTTTTATTCTATTGATCAAGTGATCAATACATGTTGTACATCAAACTAAGAGCTCTTGAAGCGCCCTCAGATGATGTCTACAGATGATTGACAGACTGTATCAATTATGGACAGCCTGTACATGTAATAATTTGATAAATTACATCATTTATTTCTACTAAGGATAACTCCTTCCTTGTAGTGTTCCCATAGCCAAAATAAAACTTGATGTTTCGCCATCAGGGCTCCAGAAAGGCATTGAAGAGGCCCATTCTTCCCCCTGTATTTTGATTTCCCCAGCTTTATCATATTTACAACCAGCATTCCACCAGTCCAGCATACTAGTGTCCTGCCCAGTAAATCAGTCTTCAAGACTTCAAAGGCTCTTGTCCTCAACCCCAACTCTGTCCAGCCTTCCAGCCCACCTGTCCAACCGCTTCCAGCTTCTCAGTTTACCATAAGAAAGCCCCCCACCTCCTTCCCTCAAAGCCTACTACAGTAAGTCTTTTTCTACTACACTGCCAGCATAATTGCCTAGGATGAAGTCATCCCAGTTAAACTGGGATGCACTCAACCAATTTAAACTTGGTTGAAAAAAACCGATGAAATATAAATCCAAGGGACCCCCCTTGGTTTTATATTTCATTGGTTGAGTTCAACCTACTTTAAATTGGTTGTTTGCATACTAGTTTAACTGGGATGAACTCAACCTAGGCAATTATGCTGGCAGTGCTAGGAGTTGTGGCCCTTTCTTAGCCACTATTTCACTGGGACTAAACACCCCTGCTTGCAGGCCCCAGTTTTAAAGGTTCAGTTCTCTGCTTTTAGCACGAACACCTTTGGAGGGAACTAAACACCCCAGCTTGCTGGCCCCTCCATAAATCTTTGATCTTTTAAATATTAATATAAAAGATCAAAAACCCCTTTTTTGACTTGCACCTTGTGTAGCTAGAAGGATATCAGTCCTTGGCATCACAGAGCGTGAAAATTCTTGCAGGTTGGCAGGCAAAACAAATTGTTTGGCTAACCTATTGGGAGTAAAAGTGGGTAAGCCAGCTTGCAACTATCATCCTCCATGAAAACATCAAAACCAGAAACGTGAGCCCATCCAATGATCCCCTTGATGTTATCAGAAAATATCCCAGTCAAGTAGATGATCTGAATGCCTGGTTTAAATTCTGAACAAGTAGTCATCATTTCCAGAGATGAAGGAACATGGAAGTTTTATTCAAAGTCTCATTAAGATAAATGTAATGGCAAAAAGTCAGAGCAATGGTGGAGGACACATGTATATCCTGCCAGATCCAATCTCTCTGACCCAAAAGGCCCTCTCACAGACAAGTGCCTTTTGGGATCAGGCAGAAAACCGTGTGTTATAAAAGAACTATCAAGAGCAAGTAGACACTCCTAGCATTTTAAGAGACTGTCTTGACACCCAAATATAAAAGGATTCCCTTGAAACTCAAAGACACCCCTTGGTCCAAACCAGGAAACCCATACATATTTATATTATACAGATTTCAACGAGATTACGCTCACATCTATCTTGAAACATGAGATGCATGAGATGAGATGAATGGGGAAAGAGGAAGGGAGAGCCCCTCCTTGTATAGTAAAATGTGAGGCATTTATGCTGGTGTTCTAGTTACATGAGGGGTTGTAGCTGGTGTGCTTTTGCAAATGAGGCTTTTTGGCTGGAATGCTGTGCAGAATACAGCTGCATACAGGTTTGCAGTGTAGTAATGAGCAAATTTAGCTAGTGATCTAGTTACAAGTGTGGCTTGCACAGCCTTCTGGTTGCGATGTATTTATATCAAGTGACCTGCACAGATGTCTGTATTGCTGTGTAGTCTGCTTGAGTGGCTTGCACTGCCCCAATGGTTACTATGCAGCAGGCTGTATGCGGCTTGTGGTTGCTACACAGCCTCATTTATACAGAAATACAGATGTAATTTAGATATATACCCTTTATACAGTACACATAATGTAACTGTGTATGTAAGCTAAAATGACTGTGGTGAAAAAGATAGTGGAGTGTTGTAAAATATATATGTAAACAACAAACTTTAAATTTTTCCCTCCAGAACAGAACTGTCTACCACACCGGCTCCGGTCTGATTGGTCAATTTGGATTGAGGTTCTATTCCTCCTTATTAGCCGGCCAGATGTCGGTCTCCTCCAAGAGTAATGAAGGCAACCAACAGCAGGTGTTTTGAAAGCAACACGGACACTGCTGAGTTCAAACTTAACAAATATCCTCCAGGCAACTGCTTGGAGAGAGGTACCAAAATCACCCCATCAGTCACAACAAATCATGGATAGCCTAATTTTAAAAAGCCTACCAACCTTTGCCCAACCTGTGGTGGTGTACGGTAGTATCATCATTGCATGGATCTGTTTTTTTTCTTGATAAACCAGCACAACGGAAAACAGAACCAAACTAACTTATGTCAAGTTACTCCTGCTTGGTTCCCTGCACGCTACCCTCAAATTGAACACTCCAGAAACTGTTGTGGCCTTGGAAAGCCCACACCTCTAACAGTGCCTTTGGCGCCCCAAAGTGACAATACTCACAATAAATTAAGTGTCAATAAGTTGAAAATATGAAGGTGTGTTCCAGTCATAGCTCAACAAGGATTCAATCCAATCCTACTTAAAACCAGCCGTAAAATAAAACATACACCAGATTGTATCACACCAAGAAGATCAGATAACTCCTTGTTGTTTCAAAGCTTCCCTCAACTGATGTATGGGCCTGTGCAGCAGATGACAAAGAATTTTTTACAATTACATCAAATACTGTGAAGATTTTTTCTATAAATTACATCAAATACTGTTCTCCCTTAAAAATGAATCCTGGAATTTTTACACTTAATGTTTTTTTTGAGTCCATAAATCCAATATTTAAAGATGTCTATTCATGATAAAATTTCTTGATGATACTATTCTAATGACTTTTATAGATTTCATGAGTTTTACACGGAGATATAGGAAATACTGAATTCTTTATAAAGAAGAAAAGAAAAAAAAAAACAGTCTGTCTTTGTTTTGTATGCATATCTTCAGCTAAAAAAAAAGAACTTATTGGTCTCAATGAAATGTTTTTTTTTGGATTACTCATGTTGCAGAGATGCATTACCAGATAGCAAACAAATTTACTTGGATGGCTGGTGTTTTATTTTTTGAAAAACAAAAAAAAACTAACAAAGTTTGGGAGACACATGATGGATGTGTGTAAAGCACATTTAGCCAGTCATCGAATAGGTCCTTGGAGATAGGTATAGATGATGAGAAAAATATTGGAACCTATACTACAAAATGTCATGAATATATTAATCCTGGTCACTTCTCAGCTTGGTGGACCAATCAGAAAAGACACGTTCATGAGTACATGAAGAGCTTGTTATATATGTCAGAAAACTAGCAAGCAAACAAGCAAAAGACTTGTGTTTTATTCAGAAAGCCATTGTGCCCGCAGAAAAAAGGGAAACAATAGATATAGTTTGGTGACTAGGCTACCACCAGGAGAGTCATACTCATACAACTCAGTACTAGTGGTAGTAGAGGGGTTCTACAAAAGGAAAGATTTTTCCCCAATCAAAAAATATAATACCAAAATTGAAGCAACTATGCTATCCTGGAACAGAATATTTGTAGAAGTTGGAATTCTTAAGTTAATTATTAGTGACAGAGACCCCAAATTACTATCAGAGTTCTGGGGGAAATTGCATGATATTTAGGTACACAATTAGTTTTTTTTACCACGCATAACCTTCAAACAGGCTTTGTGGGAGAACTTATATACCAGAGGTGCAGCACTGAAGCTGAGCCCGCAGCCGCGGGCTCAGCGGCAGGCTGAGGCTGAGGCAAAGGGGTACTGTCCAAGTGTCATTGGACATTCCGCGGGGAAAAGCACGGGGCGCAGCATGTGACATTCTATAGTTGGCGTGGACGATTGGTCGAGCGGACAAAGGCCGCTTCAGTATGCGCAACGTAGGGGACCAGGTGGAACCACGGGGTTTGGGGTGCCAGGCCCGCAAGCGGAGCGGGGGCAGAAGGAGCGGAGTTGTGCGCAGGGGAGTAACAGACAACTGCGGGGGTCAACGGGGTATAGCAGTTGGGGGCAGGCTGTGGTGCAATGCGGGATTGAGGAGACAGGCAAGTAGGGCTCCAGGGACAGTACCGGGGATTGCGGGACATGATCAGGGGGACTGTTGTATAAATAGAGGATTGTACCAGGGTTGTGGGATCTTATTGTATCTTATCATCGAAGTAGATAGCTATCAACTACAGCGCATATAAGAAATCTCTTTGTTCTAGAACTCTCTCAGGGACTTTCAGCGTGTGCGGACAAGCGGAACTGTGAAGGGCAGCATCAGGAAGACAAACGCAAGAGGAACGGTCCCCTTGCTAAGCATAAGTTGTTGCAGGGAATCCAGTCGATTATCCGCTAACAGTTGTTCATCCCGCAGAGGAAACCAAAGAACCAGCGGAACCAACCAGGAAGCAGGGCAACCTACCGTTTCTGTCACCAAGGTCGCCTTTAATTTCCACAACGTTTTTAGAAGAAAGATTGATCCAATACCAGGAGGATATCAAATATATATTCTGCTCCTTTGTATTTGAAGTTAGGAACCATGACAGGTACACTCATGAATGGGTTGACTTGTTGCCTGCACTATAGATGGAATATAAAAGGATAGAAATTTCATCCACTAAAGAATTCCTTTTTGTATTGGGAAGAGGATGGATACCACGTATGCCCAAGGATACTGTAAATGACAAATTACCACACTTGCATCCCACAGCCCTGGATTTTAAGAAATTGTTAGATCTGACCCAACAACATGCTAAGAAATGCATGGAAGAGGTGGTAGAATGCAACAAGGGAAGATGGGATAAGGATCAAAAAGAAACCAAAATGTAAGATAGGAGATAAGATCCTTTTATCAACTATTAACTTCAATAATTTGGGATTTAGTAGGAAACTTAAACCCTCATTTATAGGCCCCTTTACCATTACACAGCTTCATGGAAAAAATTCTGTGGAAGTTATACTGACAGAGGAACTATCAAGAAAGAATCCAGTATTCCCAGTCAGTCTGGTTAAACCATACCAATCTAGGACTGAAGAGGAACCAGCCACCCAACAACCAGTGCCCCTGATTGAAATCTCACCTTCTGGACAACTGAAAGTACATAAGATCTTGAAAGATAAAAAAGAAAGAATACAGGGAAAAGATAAGACTTTATCTGATCAGATATGAAAATCAATCAGCAGATAAAGAGAAATGGTTACCAGAGAGTAATATCCCTGATGGATCAATACATCTAAGAAGTTGCAGAGCAGCCAAGAGGTCCTCTTGAAATTTTTTCCTCCTAACTGATATTTTATTAAATCACCTTTTCAGGAGACCTATCTTAGTGGTAAGGAATGTCAGCTTGCTACTATGACAGAGAAACCTGTCACAAGCATTTAAAAAATGTGTTACAATAAATACATACAAAAGTATATAATACATCAAATAAAAGTTAAGATATTATTTAATATTCTGATTCTACACTAAACTTAATCCAGGGTACCTCACCCACAGGTATCCCTAATTCCTACTCCTTGAATATTTAAAATAGCAAGCACCTTTAGAAATAAAAGGCACTTACAATAATGTATGCTTATATATATTTACATATATTTTTACCGCTAGATGTTAGCTGTTAGCTTAATTCTTTCCCACTACACTATCCTTAACTAGTGCATTGTTTTGGCCTGCAGCCAGCTGAGTGAACAGTCTGAACAGAATTTTTTGGGTGGATTACATCCCTGCTTGTTTTACCAATAGTTGTGGTGATGTGGTTGGGCATAGAAAAGGATGTGGGAACATTGAAAGTTTTTCCCTTGCACAAATTGTCTTGCATTGAGGCTGTGATTCTTTTAAATTAATATTTTCATGAATCCTGTTGAAGCATTTTTTTCCAGCTTTACTTGCTTCCTTTGAGTTATATAAGCATGTCTTCTCATTCTCTGATGGGCATTCTAATTACTGTTCTGGGCAATTTCCATATTATTAAAATGTGTTATTCAATTGAGATTTGTCCAGGCAGTAACCATATTTCCCAAAGCAATGAACAAAATGCATATCCAAACATTGGAAAGAGAAAAGATGTAAAAGAAACAAACAATTGTTTTTGAAAAAAAAAAATCAAAGATAGAAATTCAAAAAAGAAAAAAAAATCAGAAATAAGCATTTTTGCTTGCTGTACGTGTGCAAGTACAAGGGCTGAAACAGCAATTTGATTTCTTTACTTGTACAAGTACAGCTTGATGATTGCTTTACTTGCACAAGTACAGGATCCTGATTGAGCAGAGTGGACCAGCTTTGACCTCAGACTGGGGAATTTATCACTCCTGCTATATTAAAAGTAACTGAAAAATACCTAATTGGTGTCACTCTCATCACAAATATGAGGCATGAAGTCTGAACTGAAAAAAGAAAAAGAGATTGATTGAAATTTATAAGAGCTCTCCAAACTTGCTGGGGCACCTGACTGACCCCCCTTTGAGTTTGGCAACTGATTAAGTAACATGGGTTTGAAGAGATGGAAGCAATGTTGGGTTCAGCCTTGTAGGAACTCAGAAAACTCTCAGGGGCACCTGACTGACCCCCCTTTGAATTTTCCTTCTTGGTGTTACCCTCATCAGTGATAAATTCCCCTGTCTGAGGTCAAAGCTGGTCCACTCCGTTCAATTAGGATGTTGTAATTTTTTGATTTTTTAATTTTTTTTTCAATTTTTGTTTTTGGGCTTTAATAAGAAAACCCACTTTTTCCGCGTTTACACCCGGTTTTACGCAGCGGCAATGTAAAATTTGCTGCGCAGTACACCTGGTTTTCCGCGTTTACACCTGGTTTTTTTAATTATTTTTTTTGCGGGTGGATTTTTTTTTTTCAACATTTTAAGATTGTTCAATATACTTCCAGGGGTGTAGCAATTTATTCTATTTTTTATTTGCCAAAAAAAACAATGTCTTCTATTTTTCCTGCCCATACACCCGGTTTTTTCAAAACAAATCCTTTCAGGATTATCAAAATTTTAAATCTTTGTAGAACATTTTAAGTGGTGTAGAATTCAATGTGACAAACAGTTTATTTTTAAAATCACTGGTGGTTTTTTCATGATTTTTGGACAGAATTGATTTCTAAACACCTTCACATCTGGCTTTCAAGATAATCAGGGAGTTTTTGAATTGTTTCATACACTTTAGAGGGTGAAGAATTCATTGGAAAGAAATATTGATCATAAAATTGACTTGTTATCAGAATAAAATGGAATTTTTATCAGAATAAAAGGGAAATATAGGAAAATAGACAAATAACTATTCTACATCAACAATCTTTTCAATCCTGGCAGATCTTCTTATTGGAGGGAAAAGAACTTTTTCCCCAAGGTCCAAATTGGGCTGAATCCACTCTTTCCACAACAGAGCTTCCTCTTCAGCCCAATGTTGCCAATATGGATCAATCCTAGGGGAAGGCCATACTTCAGCCTTAAACGTGAAGCTGATGAGATGAAGAAGACTGGGATGAAGATGATACATATGGGAGAGTGGGTGATGGGTGGAGAAGAGTGAGGGAGATAAATGGTGGGCATTAGACCAGAAAACAAGGCCACAGGTCTTTTATAAGTGTCAGCCATAAAATATCCATGATCAGGGAAGGTCATCCAGTACTTCAGTGGGGCCTGTGCTTTTCCATCCCAAGAGAGTGCATCAATTAGATCCTTGTGGTTTGAGCCCCATATGTTTTTTAGCATCCAATGGTTTGAATAGAAGTGGTTTGATTCAAGTTCTTCTTTCATTTCGTTTTGAATTTTCATCCATTTGTCTGGGGAACGTCCCATGCTGACTGCAGCGGCTTGAAATCCACAATTCCCATTGCCTTTGACATTGGTAATTGTAGAGAGATTTTGGATGGCTTCTTTGGGTTGAATATGGTCTTTGTACTTGTACTGAAGGATAAATTGGGAAAAGATTAATTTTATATAAAAGGAACACTAAATAAAAGGAAATTACTAACCAAATCAACAGTCACATTATTGTAAGTACTCCAAATGAGTGCCTCAGACATATATGTTTCAGGATTAGATATTGAGCTGGCAGTCATTGAGGTCTATCAAAGGGGTAACCAATAAGCTCAGAATTAAAGATATCTTCAAAAAAATTAGTAAAACTCACATTGAAAGGCCTATGAGCATCATTTTCTGCCCAAGTGTTTTCATCTGTCTTGGTCCTTTTACCTGATTCAAATTTCACTTGTTTGAGTTTTTTTCCAGACCTCTCATGTATCAAAAAATCATTTAACTTCAGTATAATGTACTCAAGATGGAAATACAAACACTTACAGTCTTCAAATTTCCTCCTTCATCATCTGAGTCCTGTTGAATGAGATCATTGACCTCTGGCAGCTCTCCGCTTGATTCTGAATCCTCCTGACTCTCCTCTTCTGTTGACACAGCCTAACAAACAAGGAGAAAGAATTAGATGTCATATTTGAGTGAAGAATAAAGATGAATCATTACCTCTGATTCCACAGATTCATCCCTCTTCTTAGGCCTACCAGGAACTAGTTGTCTGGTTACTGATCAGAATAAACTCCAACCAGCCATACCCAAAACAACAAGTTTGAACTCAGAAAAACAACAAAAAAAATATTCTGAAGAGTAAACATTCATGAGTTATGTACATCAAGTTGGGGTGTGAAGCAGCATGCATTCAGCTTCCAGGAAAAATCAAATAACAAGTAAGTGTAAGATTAGCTAGAACCTGTCTATAATACACCAATAGGAAAGCACAATTCTGAAAACATATCTATGATGAATTTAAATGCATATTCTAATTTCAAGATGATTATAATAGGAACCTTGCACTGATGTTCACTTCAAGGCTTATATGATTGAGCTCCTTTCTTTCTTTCCATTTCAACATTAATTGTTTTTCATCTGAATATATACTGATAAGGATCTGGAAAATATAACTAGTTCAAGTCACAAAGAAATGGCAGAAAAATGTAGGATACCTGCTGAGTTTAAACTGACAAGTCATGAGGAACCATGAAAAGAAATAAATGCTAGTCAAACTTTCACTTGTGATTTTGGGTTAAAATTTGAAAAACCATTGCTGGGTTGGTTAAAATTTTCAAGCTAAAAAGTAGCTCATGAATATTATCTAGTTTACTATTAAGTTGTGCTGTATTTTGATTCTAATTATAAAATCTCCTCAGAGGATATGAAGCTGTGTTAGATCCCCCTTTTTATTCCCAAGGCCTGATAATGGTAATTGCTTTGGTGATTTGTTTTATTGTTACGATACCAATACCTTGATATAAACCTGGGCATTAATTTCTTCAGAAAAAAAGCAATTGACTGTTGTAGGTTTGCAAAATTCTTTTTGTAAATCGACTAAAGTCTTTACTCAAGATTATTTGATTGACAAAGAGAGTTTGGAATTTGGATGGAATGTCAAATGAGATATACTGTGTATATAATTAAATCCATTAAGCTTAATATTTGAAATTGTCTACACACTTCCAAGATGTTTGCACAATTTTCCCCCAAATAGTTTGAGCAGTTTTGAAAGACACATTTGGTCCAAACATTCCTCATAATGTAAAGTAATATGTTACAAAAATGATATTCATTGACTGTGAAATGTCAATATATCATTCAGGGGGTTAGTGCATACTTGGGATAATTAATTGGTCTCTGCAGAATAAGGTATATGATGAAGTAATTATTTGATGCCTGATTTGGCATCAGGGTGTATAATTATAACACTCAAAACTTATGGATTGCAAGAGAAAAAGGAAAAATAATTGTTACATTTTGGTACCAGTATCAAAGGGTTTTTGTATTTGATTGAGACATGCAGTTGTGAGTGTTTACAATTTTATTTGGATAAGGGACTCTTATAGCTAACAGGTCACGCACACCAACCATTTGAATGTGATAGATCCACATAGTTATATAACAGGCAACATGAATTTTAATTTAAAAGGCCCTTGGATGTGTGAATTATGTAACATACATACACAATACTAAGGGTTAAGTGCTAGACAGTTCTTAACCAGGCAATGGAGATGTCTTGACATAACCTCAACAAACAAGGAATGTTGAGGCGATTCACATAAATTTTGTTTTTGAGGGTATGAGAACAAACAAATCATCAACAGAGGTTAGACACCCTTTGTCCTTGGATTTTCAGAGTCAACCCATAAAGCAAGGGCAAGATGCCCATAGATGCATGGCTTGAGGCACACCACCTCCTCCCAATTTCCATCATGGTTAATCCGAGCATATCTACACTATCCCCCACCCAAGTTAAAAGGGAATAAAAGATGTTACACATTGTCAGGTAATCCAGAAACGTATTTGTTCTCTTACCAAAACCAACAATGTCCAAGATATCTTGCTTAGGCTTCTTCACTACACTAGTTGTCCAAACTCCACAATCCTCCAACCAGTCCACCAGTGGTCTTCAAGATGCAGTATTTTACCAAGGAAGAACAAATCTACATATCCTCTGCTTGAATTATGAAAAGGTTTGAGATCTCAATGACCATCAGAGCCGTTTGATTGGTCCATTGATTGGGGAGATAGGTCAACTTTCTGAGCCTCTTTCCTCAAGATTGTTTGTTTGCAATTCAAACCCAAAGAAAATATTTCTCCAAATCTTCTATGTGCAAGCCCAACATGGAAATACTTTGCATGTCCATGGATTTATATTTTCACCGTTTGGTTTGTTATCACGAGTGATGGAAGCTTTCTCGGTATCAAATATTCAAATCAAGCCAATACCCAACTATCAGCCAAGCCATTGTTTTGGTGTCCGCTAAATTGACAATTCACCAAAAACCACACCTTCAGAAATAACATTCAAGACCCCAGGATGTCAAACAACACTTATGGATCACCAGTGTAAAGCGGTTGAATTTATCCAAACGGGCAAATCCAATCAGATATAAGTAGCTCACAAAATATGGACAAATCCAGATAAAAAATGGGTAAAGAAAATAACTTCAGATGCCGTGGCACAAGGACTTGTCAAGAAGGATATTATGTCTGAAAGTCATGGGTGTATTTTTGCAGATTATATGGGACTAGCCGAACCTAAGACAGAGGCTCAGCGAACCTGGGAGAAGGAAAACGCTGAGAAGATAAAACAAAAAAAAGAGTAGTTGGTGAGGCATTGTCTCTCCCACCAACGTTGTTGTTAGTTTCTCCATCTGTGCATAGTAATATACATGTTCTAGGTGAAGACTTAACAGAGCCTTGTTGCGACATGAGTTGCGTTGAGTTTGAATCAGCTGAGAAACAAGCTGACCGCCCAGGCATGGGGGCAGCGCCATTGGAAGAGGTAAGCCGTCCTGAAGAAGGGGTTGAGAAGGCATCACTGATGCAGTTCATGATTGTTTTTGTGTAGATGGCACCCACTCAATTGAACTAGTTAGTGATGAACCCTGAGGGGTGTGAGCAGAGTTCCATCATGAGTGTGAGGGTCGTCTGGCTAGGATCCTCCTTGACACCGGCGCAGGTTTGTTGTATGTGTCTAGTACGTTTTGTTTGGATAGAGGTTTGCGAGTCAAGCGTTCATCCAAATCCTTTAAAGTGACCGGAGCTTTTGGGGACCGGGTTTCAGATGACCGACTATCATCTATCCGCTTCAGTTTGGCGGGGATTAGTTACGCCGTAGTTTGTCAACTAGCACCATTGTCTAGTTACAACATCATCTTGGGTCAAGATTGGATCACATCAAACATAGTCTTGACCAACTGGGATTCAAACACCTGGAATTTGCGGGACCCTAATGGGGGAACCGCCAAGTTCTGTCTGTCCGCCTCATTGGAGTGTACTATACGTACCCTAATGCTGGCGGTAATGACAGAAGAAGACCATGTGTTGCTTCCACGTCATATCTGGCGCCATGGATTCTACAAGGGCGCCCGGGAGTCATTCATATGTTTAATGGAGTCAGAGGGAATACAGGGACCAAGGGATGAGTAGCCAGCGGGTTTACCCACAGTGTTTGGACCAAATATTTCTCTCCAAGAACCGTTACAAGCCATAGTGGTGAATTTCAGAGAGGTCTTTGGACATAAAGCTTTGGTCTCTGATTGGCAGAGAACCATTGAGCACCTGATCAATACAGGAGTTTCTCAGGCAGTACACCAACCAGTTAGACAGCTGTCACCAGCTCTGTTGGGAACACTGAAGGACAGGCTGAAAGGCTTACAAGAGGCGGGATTTATTTGTCCATCTGTCTCACCCTGTTCTTTGCCAATTGTGATGGTAAAACATCCAACGTCCGGCAAGGTTAGGCTATGCGTAGATTACAGGAAGCTAAATGCCCTTACCAGGAAAGACAGGCACCTGCTGCCTATTATCCAAGAATGCTTTGATGCTCTTCGGGGAGCAAGATTCCTCTCAAAGATCAATCTTCAGCAAGGATTTCATCAGATGAAGATTGCGGATAAAGACGTCCCTAAAACAGCTTTTGGAACATTTTGAGTGGCTCATGATGCCTTTTGGCCTAGCAAATGCATCAAGTACCTTTCAGCGTATGATGACGCAAATCCTGCGTGAATACATTGATGTGTGCGTCCAAGTCTACTTGGATGACATCCTCATCTATTTGGCCAGTGAATCAGAGCGTGTAGAACATGTTTGAGCGGTCCTGGAAGTACTGAAAAGGGTGGATTTGAAGTGCAATGGGGCAAAGTGTTCTTTTGGCCTGTGCAAGATACAGTATGTGGGTCATGTTATCAGCCGCAACTCCATTAGGCCAATGGAAGAGAAATTACTTAGTGTGAAAAGTTGGCCGAGACCACAGTCAGTTTTTGACGTACGTTCCTTCCCGGGACTGTGTGGTTTCTATAGGCGCTATATAAAGAACTTTGCAAAAGTAGCCGGCCCGTTGCAAAACCTCACGGCTGGGGGAGTAAGGAAGCACCAGGCAATCGTATGGCTCCTGGTGCATGAGTTGGCTTTCCAGAAGTTGAAGGAAGTGGTGATATCATCGCCTATTTTGCTGATGCCGGATGTGCTTTGACGTTTCGTCATGGAAACCAATGCATTGGATTTTGCAGTAGGGGCGGTTTTATTACAAGACAGGGAAGACAAGTTGCATCACCCGGTAGCTTTTGAATCCTGCAAGCTAAATAAAGCGCAGGTCAATTACCCTGCGCAAGAGAGGGAGTTGTTAGCTATTATCCATGCCTGGAAAAAGTGGCACATATACTTAGACGGTGCGGTAGAAACAATGGTAGTCTACACCAATCATGTGTCCTTGGCAAACCTTGCAACGCAGCTGCTACCCACAAAAAGACTCCTTTGCTGGATTGAGGAATTTGCAGAAATGGATATTGAGATCCGATACAAAAAGTGATTGGAGAATGTAGTTCCAGACGCCCTATCACGTCGAAGTGACCATCTAGTATTGGAAGAAATCACTGATCAGCTCCACGAGTTGGATTGGCCAATGATAATTCCTTACCTGAAAGAAGGGTTAGACCCTGCCTGAGGGTGTGTCTGAAAGTCTGATTGCAAAAGCAAAGAAAGATATGGACCTTTTCAAATATGATCCGGATTCAGAGTCATTAGTGTACTTGGGATGTCAAGGATTGAAAGCGCGTTCACCGTTTGTAGCGTTTGCATACCGGTTTCATTTGCTTTGTTCAGTCCATGACAAGTTAGGCCATAGGGAGGTAGAGGTTGGTAGCCCAAGCGGTATGATGATGTTCAGAGTTACATCAGCACCTGTGCATTGTGTCAGCTCCACAAACAGCCGCATACAAACCAAGAAACAGGGTTGCAAAAGCCGCTGCTGGCAGTGGAGCCGTTTGAACAATGGTCTTCAGACTTAATTCAAATGCCGGAAAGTTATAAAGGCAAGTTCAAATGGATATTGACGGCTATTGACCATTGTGCCTCTTGGCCAATAGCCATTCCTTTGAGAGAAGCTTCAGCCGCGGAATTGGCAGAAGCTATTTTTGAGCATGTAGTTGCGCCCTTTGGGGCGCCAAGGGAATTCCTTACAGATCAAGGCTTTCAGAAGTTCTTGGCCGCAGCCGGGATGAAACCGGTCCGGACGTCGGGGTATCACCCCCAGACAAACGGAAAGAGCAAGCGATTCAACGGGATTTTGGAAGCCGCACTGTTCAGATTGAACAAATCCAGGGATCCTTCCAAGTGGGAAGATCATCTGCCGGCAGCCTTGTTCTCAGTGACAGTGTGGGCTTCTCCCCGTTTGAGTTGCTTTATGGAGTAAGACTGAGACTACCAAAGGACCGGCGGAAGTTGATTGCATCCGACCCAGTCTTGCCAGGGTCGGATGAGTTGAAGGCCCGGATAGAGGCAGTGAACATGACCAGAATCACCGCAAAGAGTAATGCGGCAGAAATAGCCTTGAGACACAAGGACCATTTCAATGACAATACGTCATTTTCCCGGAAACTGGATCCTCTGGTGGTAGGGCAGTCAGTTAAGTTGCGTAAAACAAAACACACCAAGGGAAACCCTAGGTGGTTTGGTCCTTTTAAAATAGCAAAAGTCCTAGAAAACAATGTATACATCATTGTTGACCACAATGGAGTGGAATACCCAAGACCAGTGAACGGCAACAGCCTTTGTCCGGTCTCACTGTGGTCTCTACTTTACAATGAAATGTGGGCCGCGCCCCCTGCAATAGCGCAGCGGGATAAAAGGGCAGAGGCCAAGGTAGCCAGGAGCCTCTTACAGAAGGCTAAAGCAGTGACTAAAGCCAAACAAATTTAGGATGTTGAGCCCAAGGGCCAACCTCCGGGTCAGGGTCCGGCTACCGCAAGCCAACTGGCCAGACGGCTTTGTGTTGAATATTGTGATCCACAGTGTTCCCAATATCAGCACATTGGATAATGACTTGGTAGCCTAGTTGGTAAAGGCAGCACTTCTAGTATAGTGTCTTAGCTTCAAGCTAAGGTCGCTGGTTCAAATCCTGCTCAAGTCAATCATTTTCTGCTAAATGTCTGAAATATGTGTTGTTAATTCTAACACTTTGCCTTTGGCTAGGCCCGCCGGATTTGGGGACTGGGGCAGCCCCCGCTTAGAGGGGGGGATGTTGTAGCCAAGCTACAGATGTACCAGGGACAAGTCACCCAGTTAGTAGCATGTAGCCCCCTGCACTGGTATAGACAAATGTGTCTCAACCGGATTGGCCCCGGTAGTGTTTTCCCTTTTCTGTCTATTATTGCCTCATATAGGCATTCTTAGCCGCAGGAGGTGTTTTTCTTCTTTGGCTGTATTTCAATACAGCCTTGCTGTGTGTTTCCTTTCAGTTCTTTTCTAGAGAGGCTATTATAAATAGCCTCATTTGTTGTAGGGTTTCTCCCCATTTCTCTCTGTCCTTTCTTCATGAAATCCAGACAAGTTCGCTTGGTCATCATCTTGTCAGTGCGCAGCCTCTTAGGTCTCTATCAGACTGAAGAGCCCTGCTTCAATATGCAACCACCCAGCTTTGATTGAAAAGGGGCCAGGAATAAAAGGCTATGGTTGGAATGAAGGTTTGAAAATTGTACATCTGGCTGGCGACATCAAAGAATGTCTTGGAAGATAGTATGTCAAATAGAACTATTGGGGATGTAGGAAACTTGATGGATTGAATGTTATAAAAGTTCATACTGCATAGGAACCAACATGGAACCCAGCAGTGGAGGAACAAGCTGTAGATATACTGTATAGGAGTGGGAAAAAATCAAAAGTACTGGTTGTGTGCTACTGTGTGATCAATAGTATTGAGGGAAATATCTTTCAGATCAAATGAAAGAACGCTGAGCTGGCCATGTGAGTAGTTTTTGGTTTTAATGTCTTGAGAGAAGAATGGAGAGGATGAATTGATGAAATTGCTTGCCATAGGTTGAGTGTTCCATTGAGTGGAAACCTGGAATTTGACCTGGTGAGACGTTCAATGAGGGAAACCAACTTAAAAATATGAATTCAAAAAACATACCTAGGATGGAGAAAACCTGTTGTGAAATAGCTGCAAGATCAATTCTTGTTGTGGTTGACGCAGCAAAAAATCAATTTCATTGAGAGAGGCAAGGAAGTCTGGATGGTAACAGTTTTGGGAAGTCCAGAGGGTACTTTTACAGTCCTCTCCTGTAAATCATTTATTTGAAAAAGGAGAAAGAAAGAATCCCCATACTTGTACCGTTTACCAAGCTTCTCAGCTTTATTCTTCTCGTAAAAATTGTTGAGTTGATGACCTAATAAGGAGAACATTAGGGAACACCATGAGCACTGAATCCTCTGAAGATTCCCATTGGGAAGTTGCTTGGTGTCTGAGCAGCAGGCAGAATTGTCAAAGGTATCCATCCAATGTGGTGAGGATTTCTGTACGTTGGTGAGACAGCTGGAACAAAGAATTGACAGTCAAGAATTGAAACAGAAAAACCAAGATAGATTTAGCGGACCTGCTAGCTCCACCACTTTGACTTTCTCACCTGGTATTCTTTTTTGCCAATTTCATCTGGGGAGTATTTATTTTTCTCAAGATTGTTTTTTGTCCAGTAAACCAGCATTTGAGAACAGCCATTGCATTTGATGGAGTATGATGAATAGGATTGATGGGAAAGTTGGCTAAGGCACCGTTGTGGTATGCATGGTCAAAATGCTTGAGTATGAATGAGGAAAAAAGCTTGTTCCACTGGGAATCCCAGGGAGAAGCCCAATGAAAAGTTGGCAAGGGGAATGTTGCTTCTTTCAAGTTGCTGAGAAATAAATTGAGACATTTGAGTGAAATGCCATGTAGCATATTGGCTGATGAGGGGGTGAGGGAAATTCTGGAACAAATGGGATGGGTAGTGATGGTTATTGGGAGGTTATTGACATGTTGAATCTGCTCAGGTGATGGTGTTGCTTGCCAATGTTGCTCAGCAAGGTGTTCAATATTCAGGAGGAGGCGGCAGAAAGAAGCCATGGACCTGGAAAAGTGAGAGGTGGGTGGAGGTATGATTTCTAAAAGGGCCTTGTTGAGGTTCTGTAAATTGGCTGAAGCTTTTACATTTTTGAGTGATTTGACCATGGCTGTGGTTTAAATAAGATTGTGTTTGAAATATTTGGTGGCACTGAGTTGAATATATATCATTCTGGCTGTGCTCAATTCATAACTAAGAGTCTTGAATCAGTGTCCCAATAGTTTTGAGTGGGTGGGAATGGTGGAATGAGTTGAAGTAGATTTAGTGATTGATTTATAATCAGGATGATTGGAGAAGTGTATGTAAATATCAATTCATAAATTAAGCCCGGCGGGCTTAATTTATTGATTGGTGGCAGGGGTGATACAATTGTGACAACTGCAGGTAATGGTGTTGGTAGATTTGGGAATTTGCCTCTACCAAATGAAGGTGGTTGAGGGAGGATTAAGCCCGCTGGGCTTAATTTGAGAAATAACAAATGTGACATGTGTAACATATACACAACATGAAACAAGACCACCCAGCTTGAAAGTTCATGCTGCGGGGTTGCCATTTGGTGAAGGGTCAACAAAGCATGGGATATATGTCATGCATTATGCATATGGGAATATGATAGTTGCTCAAACTTGATTTTATGACAGAGTTACAGTGGAATAAGAGGAGAAAATAGGCTTCTCTTGATAAATACACCCGTACCACTCACCATATAATTACAGTGAAGAATGCACTCTCAATGGGAAATCTGCCAGTGTACGGAGTTGGGGTGTGATCAAGAGACTTATGGCAATTCCGAAACAGGTGGACAGAAGGTGGGGAAGGCATGGTCAGTAACATGTTTCAAGTCACATTCAAAAGCAATCTTGACGAGGAAGAAAACACTTGAAAATAAGATGGAAGTTGAGATGAATTGGCAGTGTGCAAAAACAATTCAAGTTGAGTGGCATTGTCATCTGTTCATAAAATACCATCATCTGGGCTGACTCACTAGGAATGGGCAGACTGAAAGTACACTGATTTCAACCACAACTATTCCTGACAGATCAAATCAAAACGTGGATGAATACCCAAGCCATCAAACAATAGCCAACACTCAAAAATCTCAAATAAACATGTTTCAGCTTATCCCTCAACAAAGTCTAGCAGTAATGCTACAAGCAGCTTGCCTTCCCCTTATCACTGGTGTTGGTGATAAAAAGGTGACACAGTTTTTGAAGACAGAGATTGAAAAAGTGAAGCACCTTGCGCAGGAATTCAACTCTGACGGATTCCAAATCATCAGTAACATGCCACTCTCAAAAACAACTCTCATACAACACCTTGGATTTGGTGTTGGTTTCTCAAAGATGATCTGCTTCCCAGATTATTTCAAACTGTATCCAATTCCTGAATTGCCAAGAAAGGATGACAAGTTGACTCATGAAGTCAAAACCACATGTACGACTATATTCTACTCAACATCCAAGAAGTTCCGGAAGGAGGTTGAAAATTAAGAACAACTCTGTGATGCAAAACTTGCCACAAATAAAGGATCTGGTGAAAGGATGATCATCAAGCCAGTCCAAACGTTCACTTTCCAACCTCTGAAGAACGGGCTGTCTCACAAGCTCTGGCTACCTGGCTTTGAATGTCTTGCCAATTCAGACCTCAAATATGAATGCCGGAGTAAGGAAAAGATGAGTGATTTATGGGATGGAAGTGTATGGAAAAACTTTGTGGGACCTTCAAATTTGAACAAGATTTGTACTTCAAAGTCTGGGAATCTTGTATTCAGCCTAAATGTTGACTGGTTCAATCTGTTTTCAAAGAACTGTCAGCCTGATACTAATTCAGAGACATCCTGACTATATCAAACTATACTAATATACAACTTATACTCTTAGTCTCAAATGAATGCACACCTTATGTCTGTTGTTTCAAAACAAGTTATTAAAACAAAAACATATAACACAGAATCTACATATAACTTCTAAAGAATAAAGAAAACTTGGAATATTATTCCAGATTCTGAATCTACATGTAAATTAACCTAGGGGAGCCCAGCAAAAGCACCCCATAATTATTACTCCTTCAAACCCCTTCACAGGCCTTCAAGTTTGTATATCACTTAAAGATCTACACAACCTTAAAATTATGCTAGTAGAATATGTAATTAAGGATAATAGAGTTTGGCTATGATGCATAAATAAGGTTTATATCATCATTTCTATAGTGACATGTACATGGCACGTGTAATAAAAGCCATAACCAACGCCGTGGCCATACTTTTCCTACTAAGGCCATGATAGCCCAATTGGTTGGTTGTAAAGATACTACTGGTCCAAAAGGAAGGAAGACACGAAATTACCCACTTGACTGGGAACATTAAACCACTTTGGGCCTTTTGAAACATGTAACTAAGCCCTACCGTAACCAAACCAGTTGTACAGGTAACTAGTGCTTAGTAGAAGACTAGACTGGGCAAAACAGAGCTTCTGATTCACCCCCAAGGGCCCAGAAATGATGTTCAAACAGCCCTTCATTCCCACGAAATGATATCCCCATCTTCATTTACATTTACCAGCTTTTACCCATCTTATCAACCAGTCTTATAGCCTGTTATATAGTCCAGTTTCTGCTCGTTTTATACCTGAAGTTCATCCAAAAACCTTTCATGACCTTTCTCAGCACTCATCAGCAACCTGCTACCCAGTTATTTGAGCGCCTCAAGACCAGTCATACTCCTCCACAAGTCATCTTTCCTGGAAATCAACTAGTGAGTCTTATTTCCTTATATACTTCAGTAGTATACTACTGTCTGGGCATACTCTTTCACCAAAAAGACCAGAACCTTGGAGGGCACAATAAACCACCCCTGTAAATCAGGCCCCTCCCTTAATGAAAACTTGATTGTTTTTATTAAAACCTTGTCTTTTGAATCAACCCTTACCTATTTCCCCTTGACACATACCCTTGTGTTACCACCTGTTTTTTGCTTGCATCCAGTGTAGCTAGAAAGATTCAAGTCTTTGGCATCACTGATGCTGACAAGAAGCCTAGAGGAAAGTTGGTATCCTTGGGGGCAGTGACTCTGGTGTGTCTCAACCTACCATTAATGGAACAATACAAAGTGGAGGTCATGTACTTGTTTGGGATTATACCTGGTCCAATGGAGCCAAGTCTGGATCAAATGAACCATATCTTGGAACCGCTAGTGCTGGAGATGAAGGAATTTTGGAACAGAGTGTGGTTCACAAAGACGAGTCAATGTCCCAAGCCCCGCCTGATATTTGCAGCCATATTTCCACTAATTGGAGACCTGCCGGCAATTTGCAAGACAGCAGGATTTGCATCCCATACAGCAGACAAGTTTTGTTCATTCTGCAAGATCACTCTTCAAGATATTGATGAGATTGACCTGGGGACGTTTGAGAAAAAAATGCACAAGGCTCACATGGAAAGAGTTAGGCGATGGGAAAGGTGCAAGATGTCCCCTAAGAGGAAGAAGATTGCTATGGAAGCAGGAGCAAGAGGGAGCATTCTGAATAGCCTCCCATACTGGCAACCAGTGGAGTACTGTGGAATTGAAGTTATGCACGCTTTACTCTTGGGAGAACTCAAAGCTCACAGTCTCAGCTTTATGAATACTCTGGGAGCAGGGAAGCTCCTGAAGAAAGCCATAGAACATGAAATAAACTGGAAGAATACTGATGTTGGGAAAATGATCTTTGGAGGGTTGAAGTTCCGGGATTCCAAGCGCAAGAAAACACCAGAAGGGGACTCAAGTGGCACGGAGGATGAAGAAATGGGGGCAAGGAAGCGGCGTATTTTAAATTCAAAAAATCTTTCCCACTTAACAAGTATTCAAGAAGACAGGGCTGGTCCATCGAGCCACCCCTACACCAGCATAAACCTCTTGTCACTTGTCTACAAGTGATGTCAAAAAGTACAGAGGGACTGTTGTACTTTGATACATCACTTGTAGACAAGTGACAATAGTTTTTTCCTGGTGCACGTTCCAGCTCATCAAGAGTAGATACCACAGCTTCAAGAAGCAGGTCAACTCAGTCTCTGGGAAGTGGTTTTAGTAAAGCAACAAACAGGCATCCACAGAGTATTGCAGGGACTTTATCACTTGGCAGCCAGTTGGAGGTGGATGAGGAAGGAGAGGCTGATAGAAGTAGTGATATGACGGGAATGCAACATGGTAAATCACTAACCTTGAGAGAAGAGGATGAGGGAGTTACTACTAGAAGGCCTGAATTGACAAAAGAAGTATTGCGTATTCTTCAAAACATCATTTTGCAGACATCAATCCCAACTTGGGTTTCACAAGTTCCACAAAACTTTGAAATTTCTGGATCTGGTTCCCTAAAAGCATCCAGGTGGTTAATACTATATACAGTCTATTTTCCACTGGCAATTATTCCTTACTGGGTGATTGAAAATTCTTGGCAGAAGGGATATATTGAGGGCTCAAACACGGCGACACATCAGGAGATCTTGAGGGATTCAACCATCAAATTAATTGAAATGACCAGCATTCTCATGAAGCATCACCTGGACAAAAGAGATACAATCAACTTGAGAAAATCAACAAAGGAATACCAAGAAGTCCTCCAAATGGGATGGCCAAACCATACAAGCAAGTCAAATTTACATCTGACATAGCATTATCCTGAAGTCATTGAGAGGTTTGGGCCTCCCATAGCAACAGCTGCATGGGCCCAGGAGCATCTGAATGGAATTCTGGAGAATATACCAAACAACCAGCATCTTGGTATGTTGCATTTCTGATACTTTGTTTTGGGTTGATGCCTTCATCAGAGGTCTCATTTAACACTTCAACAGGAGAGATGCATGGGACAATCATGAACACATGGAATCAGAAATCACAATACTATGGATATGTTAACCAAGCAAAATTGAAAGGGCAGGATGTTATTGACATGGAAAAGTCTGTCCATTTGCCTCATATGGTGATGAAAAAAAAGAAGAGAAGATAATACTTGATGTGAGAGTATATAATCTGTGGAAAGTTCAGTTGAGTGAATTTGGATACAAAGAGCGGGCCAATGGGAAGTTGGAAAGAGCGGTTGTGAAGGTGAAGAATGTAGAGATGTTCAATTGCAAGAATGTCCCAGAAAATAATTTCAGTGGCAAGGCTCCCGGTAATTCAAAAGTTGAATTCTATGATTCTGGATTGCAACTTTTTGGGCGGATAAGCTGGCTATTCAACAATGGTGTGATGACTACTGTTTGGTTTTTGATTTTCCCCTTTACAACATTGAACAGCTGGGATGAACCAAAGAATCCATACAAAGACCATCCTGAGTTGAATACATAACTTTTGTATGCAAACAAGCTTGGTAGACAACTGGTCATTCATCATTCAAGGGTTGTTGGGCATATTGCTATTTTGGAGAATGAGGAGGGAACATTTGGTGTGAACAAGAGAACCATCTCTGCAGTGAGCCTGGGGAATGTGGTATGTTTTACAGACTTGCTCTGACCGCTGAGCTAAGCCATCTGATGCATGGCGTGAAGAGGCTTCAACAGTTGACAGTGACAATGGCGTTGAAGGAGCTGTCAAAGGTCAAGGTGCTACTGGAGAAGGAACATCTGGTGATCAAGGGGTTGAGGAGGATTTTGATGTGCTTTTGAGGGGAAATGTTGATGATGTTGTTGAGGATGGTAACTGTTTGGTATTGGTTGACCAGATCTTGATGAATGCGTTCTTTCCAGCTAATTGATTAATTCCCTATTATCCCTATCTCCACATGCATAGATGCCAAAACAAACCAGAAAATCCAGAGGACCTTTTGAAGTACAACCTGAGAGTTCAAAGACAAGAACGTGCCCATGATAAATCACAGGAGAATTTCAGACGGGTTTAAAGTGTTGGTTGAGGTGGGATGTGGCCTTCCAAATCAGTCCACAGCATTGTGTCAGTCAATTCAGAATGTCACCAGATTTCTGATTGCCGGAATGCCTGAATCAATTGGTGCATATCCACCACCCTCAAACCCAGAGGAATGGGAAACTTGGAACCATTGGACTGACAACCGGTACAAAAAGATGATTGCTCACTTGAAAGATTTTTCTGAGAAGCACAACAGTCTTTCAAAAAGTGTATCAGGATGAGGTTGCACTTATTTGCAAGCATCTGTCACCCCCGTTGTTTACACCGGCTGCTGTGCCACGACCTGGATGTTCCACTAAGTATCAAGAAGGCGTGTGAGCAAGATTTTCAGATGGCTGGGTTTGGACGGTTGACATTTGAGTGGGAGGCCAGTTTGTTTAATTCATCTTTGTGGAACGGGAGTTTGGCAACAATTGTTATCAAGCATTACCATAACTGGACCAAGTCACAACCAGGTGTGATGTGGGGCAAGGCTGGTTCAATGGAGCTGATCTCGGAATGATGGGTTTGTGGCAAAGAAAAAGACATGCGGCGGGCTCACCAGATGGATAGCAAATTGCCGGAAAATATGAGGGTGGAAAAGTTGAGGAGGGCAGGATCAATAGCACCAATGAAAACTAAAGTAAGTCATGAGTTTTAAAAATCAGGAATTGCCAGGCCAGTTGCTTAAAGATGGCTGTTTGAAGATTGCAAACAAGAGACAAGGGCTTTGGCCATCCTTTTCTCCAAAGACACTGTATCCAATTGGGAAGATCAACCAGTTCCAGCAAAACCAAAACAGGTACACCTACCTTGGATGAGTGAAGTGTTCACTGTATGCTCACACAAACTGGATGAGATTGCGACCACAGTGGTGAAAACGGCTACCAAAATGAAGAGTATCCATAAGCTGGTGGAACGTAGCCCTGACATAATTCCACAAACAATTGTGCCACTTGCTACAATCCCCTGGAGGCTTCCAGTTGATGGCTATGATGCTGCATTCCTTCAAAGTATTTCCCAAGTTGAAAGAGAGCACCTCAACCCTCAGGCATCAATTGGCTTGGAAGCAAAAGCCTGGATACTAAACCAGATGACAATGTGTATTGGACCAGGTGGAAGTGGAATGCCCAGAGGAAGTATTGGTATTTTGCCAGGCCCTATCAGAGGCAGTTGAGTAGGTGGTTGTTTGTTTTGTTGGTTGATTGTAAAAAAAACTGACAAAAGTTATTGTATTACATAGGTAAAAGGAAATTCACTCCAAAGAATTGACAATTGAGTAGTCTGGAAATACACATGCAACAGGGGAGTGGAACTTGAACAGGAGTACAATCTGTGTTATTCTCATTGATCAACTGCTTGGTCTTGACATGATTTAACAAGTTTGGAATGGAGAAATGAAAGATATGTAAATTATTATGTTGTGTTTGTCAGCTGCTCCAAATTAAGAGAGATCAAATTAAGCCCAGCGGGCTTAATTCTTTGGAAGGATTATAAACAGGGCAAGTTATGTGGCATTAAATTAAGCCAGGCAGGCTCAATGATTTGGAGGAATAAGACCGCTTGGCTTGATTGCTGGATTCCAAGAGGGGATGTTGGCTGGGTTGAGGTAAATGTAAACTGATCTGTCAGCATAGGGTAACCCAACAGTATTTTGTGGCAAAATGAGTGCATATCATGATTGGTGTTGGGGTGAAACTACACTTCACCAATAAGGATATGATTAAAGCTGGGAAGGAACTTGAGGTTATCCAATGTTGGGCCCAGAGTTAAAAGGGGGTTTTGATGGTCATTCCTTGTCATTGTGATTCACATCTCCATTCTGTTTTTATACCGCTTCACTGGCAGGAGAACATCCACTGTTTCACATAGGGTATCTAAAAGGCAGGAGTCAAACAGAAAAAGGATTCTTGTGTTTGGATCTTGATTGTCACCTGTGAAAGACAGTTTTTCAAGTGCATCAAAATGACATCAACAGAAGACCACTTGAAATCAGCCATGTGTTTCAATGTTAGCCCATGAGACAAATCATGGAATGTGAAAAGTGATTGCATGACTGCTTTTGAACAAATAGGGTCTAGAAGATTTAATTTTAATGGTATCCAAGACACCCAGAAAAAGAAGACTAGGGTATGAAATGGCGGTCATGATGTCAAGATGATTTTGGGGACAAAGCTACTGGATCCACTTGGGTTCTTAAGGGGGGGTTGTTGTACTGGACATTCAACTTGAAAACTGCCAATGAAGATAAGATGAGGGGAAAGCAATTGCAGAGTTTCACAAGAAATATCACATGTGAATTGGATATCCTGTGGCAACTAAACTCACATTGACTTGTTGGCACCAAGACTTGGACAGAGACAACACCAACAAGAGTTTGAAAGTTACCATGAAATAAGTAGTGTGTACAGATGGAAACCACATGTATTCCTCTTCTGATGGAGCTGGGAATCATTGATGGAGCTGTGAATAATTTCAGGATGAAGCACAATAACATGGAGAGATGAAACATTGAGCGAAGATGACATGGCCAGTTGGGAAATATCCAACTAAAAATTCCACAACTCATAGCACACACATTTTGCAGAGTGGTTGGAGTGACAGTTATTGAAAAAACTCTTTAAACCTGCATGAACAATTTAATACATTTTTAGTGAAGGTTGAGGATTAATTCTGTCAGTAACTGTAAGTTTGTTGGGAACAATAGCTTATATTTGAGTGGTTTTCAGCACATGATTCATAGCATCTGTGTATCAATTGCCTTGATTGTTGAAAGTGCTCCTTAGTAACCTGCACCCATGTTCCGTTTTCCAACCATGGATTTGTATGGGATCTGATGACACACACATCAGTAAAAAAATGTAGGCCTTTTACAAAATATGACTGATCAAGTACCTCTACTAAAGCGCATTCTGCGTAGATTCCAAATTGCCAAGCCATCAGGATCCATGTGAGAGGGGATGCAGAGTTCCATGGCAAGTTGGGATAGGGTGTCCTGTGCTGCTTCTAAACAAGTGGCATGGTGACAATGTATCATAGACAACGTCTCAACAGGACCTTGGCCTTCAAGATTGTCAGGCTTGATTGATACAGCCATTGCTTCAAATGATGAAATGGCTTCTTGGAGAAAGTCACCTCTCTCCTGAGCTTGGTATAAACAGGATATGGTAGTCATTTAAGTACACCGGTTAAGACGTATTGTAAGGTTGATACTTGGCGGTTTGAATGCAGGATGAGAGGAGGATTGGATAAAGCAACTTCAAGTGGTTTTTATAATTGGAGCTTGGAGGTTGGTGCATCTGCAAATAGAGAGATATTGAGCAGCTAACTTTTCAGAGGGCAGTTTAGCAGATGACTTGCAATCAACAGATGAGACACATGTGAGCTAACGTGATTTGCACAAACAAGGGTGCTTGCATGTCACAATATAATGGAATACATGAGAGGTGGACTAAACAGTCGAGTCTGCCCACATCTGTCATATGACAATCAACACAACACAGCTGGAATCTGATTGGAATCCTTCAGCCAACACATGTAATCCGTTGATTGGACAATTCATTCATTTGTCATATTTTGAGATGCTCTGTGCTTGAATTTACTGGGTCTTTGATGGGCAGGGGTCAACTCGTATTGTTGAGTTTGATTTACCAACCAATCCCCACAAGCAATGTCACCACCTTGGCATATAATACAATGTCATCTTTCCTTTGCTGATTCGAGGAAGTTTCCAAGCTAAGATGATACATTAAATCACTCAAAATATGCCCCACTTCTGATTGGTTTGTCCAAATACATGAGCATCTGGAATATTGACCCGTACAATAGTTGAATCCTTGATGTGGAAAATGGAATCTTATGCAGAGTCCCCTGGAAGATATGTCTTGTGGTGCATCATCAACACTGTGAGGCTTGAGTGGTGGTGACGGTTGTGTGTGAGCCCAAGTGGGGGGATTTACACACACAACCCTTTGAAATACATTTACTCATTGATCGTCAGATTCAATCGGAATGTACAAAAACTGGAAGTGATATGATTCAACAAACAGAAGGCCTTTGTCCTCACCCACTCTGTTCCCACTTGGTATCCATCACGTATCTGTTCCTAATGACATGGATACACAAGCGATACAGGGGAGGGACATGCCTGGTGTACACATACCTAAACCCACAATTGCGTTAGATCTGCAAAGATATAATCCGCATGTCTTATTCAGTCCAATTTTTTGTGGTGTCCTGACAAGGATCACCTCCCTCAGGCCTAGTGTAATCCTTCATGCAACAGGAAGCTCTCCCGGAGCAAACAGGTCAAAATTGTTATGTTTTGTTTGATGAGGACACACCTTACATAATTCAAATAACACAAGCTGTCAGGTTGAGACTAATTGCTGAGTACATGCTCTCATGACATCTCCAATATTACATCTTTGTCTAGACCCAAGAATTATCGTAAAAAACAAGCAGATGATGATTTGGCAGATATTTGGTGAATGAATTAAATGCCAAATATCAACAAACCAAGCCAATATCAATTATCTGGTAACATTCCACCAGTAACGGCCCTCTTGTCCATGGCAGCTTGTATGAATGTTTTTGGACCTGTTGACATATAATATCTTTCTCTGTTGGTGTTCCAGCTCTGACCCCCAGATCATCCTTAGATTAGACCTTAGATACATTTCAAACACCATGTCAAGTCCTAGTCAAAAGAAATACCTTACTCTATTGGCCAAGTATACCCACAAAGCAGATGAAATTGAACGTCATTTTGAGTGGCTGGATGATTGACGTCTTACTATGTGTCTTGCTGCTGCAAGCTGGGAGCCTTCCAATCCTTCCTCAGATCCTCATACCCTTTTTTTCCAAATTGGTCCTGAAAGTCTGTATTATCAAAGAATGTTCAATGCTGTAGGACTGTGGAGTCAGTAATGTGTATTGTTTACGGCTAGTGTGGTCTGGAGGAGACAGATGTAGTCTCCTCCGGCTGGCTGAGCCGCAGCCGAGTCAAACTATGTGACCTAGGTCACAACAGATGCTGGCAACTGGTTCAAGGCAAAGCGCCTACAGGCCAACACTGATGAAGAGGCAAAGGTCTTGGGGATCCCCATGTCTGAGGTACCACAAATCATGGAATTGTGGACCAAAAGACACATTGCGTTGGGTAAAGGTAAAGCATCATCAGTTTATCCACATTTCCCACTTGCTGATATATCTTGTGATGTCTATTGCAGAGCCATTTGCAGGACCCTGGAATGATACAACCTCCGTTGAATCTAGTCCTGGTAAGGGGAATGGGAATAGCTTCAGCTGTGAAGAAAAATCCAAGGAAGCATAAGCAGTTGTCAGGGGGTAGCAAGAAGGTATGGCTCCCACGAACTAAAGAAAAATTCCCACATTCTATATTTGATCATCACTTGTTGCATCAAAAGACGAAAGAATAATTATCAACTAGCAAAGCAGATATCAATTTTATTGTGTGCTCCTGCCAGTTATGGATAATCTTTTAGAAATATGCTGATCTGCCAGAATGGCGATCCTTGTTAGAAGTGCTCAACATATTTGAGCCATTAGATGAATATCCATCCGTAATCCATCCACTGTTTTGAATTAAGCCAACACCAAAGCCAC
>RDRW01000515.1:0-71618 GCA_007896445.1 Puccinia hordei
TATACTTACATTCAAAGTTTCTTCCATGGGTGTCCTTGATGTTTGCTCCAAATTAAGTCTTTGAACCAAGGCTCTTCTACATCAGCACTTCCAAATTATTCACACTCCCTGGGAATTTCCTGCGCACTGGTTGCTCTTTTCTCAAGGGGATTTTTGATGCTATCTCATTCACCCTCTTGATTCAAAATCTGATTGCCGTTCCTACCTACAATCATTCCTGGTCCTCTAATTTTTCAAGTGTAGGTTTTTTGTTGAATTCTCTTCTAGTTTTGACATATTTAGTAATTGCTTCCTCATCATCCACATGAAGACTTCTGTAAAGCTGTTCTATCAAATTCTGTGCAGCCACCAAGTTCTCTTGGTTGGAGCCAATGGATCATGATCAGCACCTCTGCCTTTTTGAAAATACTATGCAAATTTATGGGTTTACTTTTGCATTAAAGCATACGATATGTGTTGTGTTAGAGGGTAAAGGTGTCAGGAACCACGCTCGTTTGATAAACACTCATAGCGACATTATTTTCCATTTCTCTCACCTTGGTGTGAATTCTCTAGCGGATGGATTAGAGTTGTCCTTTGGAAGAAACCAGTGGTTCCTTGTGGATTTTTTCCCCGCATGCGAAATCTCCTAGGACGAATCCAGTTGTCATCCATCGAATTCCTTCGGCCGTGCTGGAAATTCAAGATGGGAATTCATGTATTCCAGGTCATCCGTTGTCCATCCTCTGGCTTTGGCTTCTCTTCGTCCATCATCAACCTATATTTGGTGCTGATGGCAGATGTTATACAATCCTTGATGGACATTGGTTTCTATGATGAAGAGGGGGGCTGTTGGTTGAAAGTGAGCGATAGGACCGTATGCAATTAGTAATTGCAAGTTTGGCGACATGCCTCGATATGCTATCGGATATTTTCTGGGGGTTAAAGAAAGTTGGAAAGTGTGAGGTCCGGGAATCATCCCCTTTGGATGAGTCGCTGGGTTAGAATTGTACACAGAAGGAAATGGGGGTTTTGAAACGTGGGCTGATGGAATCGTGGATTGGCTTCTTCCTGACGAGCTGGAGCCATGATCTCTCAAACTGTTGGTAAATTCCCCTTTTCTTGACAATCCGCAAACCGATGTCCCTACATTTCAGACAAATGCATTCTTTGTGAACAGCGAGGAGGTCTATCGGATGTAGTTCTTATCGGCTGGGAAGCACCGTGCACGGGATTTTTGAGTTCAATTTCCGTAATTGAGACAGATTGGACCTCATTGTGGAGATGATCAACAAGCCGATAAGGAACCAACATTCGATTCGGAAAAACGCGCACATTGTCGTGCTATGAAAGATAAAGAGGATGAAGTCTTGGTAAGCTGCGGCACTCGGGAAAGCTTCCTTTTATCCAGATATTCTTCGGTTGCACGTGTGGGGAAAGTGTTTTACAATTAGTTTCCTTGACTGTTTGGTATGGTCCGCAGGGACCCTCACTGCATCGGCGGGGCGGTGCTCCCCGCTCAGCACGCTTCAAATTTTGTAGTGACTTGTGGCGTATTCGGTTTGTTCTCCGCCGAGTCACATTAGTTAAAAGCTCTGTTGTAGCCCGAGAGGGGGTTACATACTTTAGGACTCGCCGCAGTGCTGGGTTTCCTCCTTTAGAGCATCCACAGTCGTTTCGATAAATTTTGACAACTGTGGATCCACAATCATCTCGATAAGCCAACTTTATCAAGACGTTTGCCACACTCGTGCGCTCAATAGCGCTCGATAACTGTCGATTTGCTAGAATTCTTGATAGAGGTCCATAAATTTATGGACCTCTATCGAGCTTGATAAGGTAAGCTGTGATTATCTTTCACAAGTCACCACCCCAATCCCCAACTTCAATCTCACCCCCAAGTCCCTTGCCCCACCCCGAGAACATCTACTATAAACTAAAAAAATAGGCTCCTGGAGCCAAACAAACCATGCAAGGTTTGTACCATATCATACATGCAACCTAACAGGTTGACGTCGGCCCGTTAGGTTGCATGACACGGATCACGGATCTTGGTGTCAATCCGTGTCTTTCTACAAGTCCCCTCCCCCCAAAATTGGGGGCTATGTACTTGTACACAATAAAAAAACAAAGTTGAAGAAACAAAAACAACCAACCTCAATCCTAAGTTTTTTCTTTTTTTTCAGTCATTTTTTCCAGGCAGACGCAGCTAATCTGTTCCCCCTCCCCCTCCCCCCCAATATATATATATATATATATATATAAGGAATTGAAATGGTTGATATCTTGGCCGATGACGGAAAAAAAAAAAAAAAACGAAAAATGCACTGAACTGGCTTGGCTCAGAGGAAGATCAACTGGCAATCTTGTGGCTCTGCATCAGTGAGCAACCGGAGTTTGCGGCAAATCAAACGGGCAGCGTTTCTTCCAACGGGTTGAGGCCAATTTCAATTCTCATTCAAAGGTCCACCATAGGGATTACAACCAGATTTGTACTAGGTAAGCAATTTCTTACTCATCCTGTTTGTTATCAACAGGATGATAACATGTGGTTTTTTTTGCTTTCAGGTGGGCCGGCCTCAACATGGTGACACTGAAGTTCAGCACCTTTTACTACTTGATTGAAAGAAACCCACCAAGTGGGTTGAGGCCATCCAACTGGATGAAGGCAGCCTTGCAGCTCTACCTAGACCAAAAAAAGGTTGCCTTCAGGTCAGTCTTGGCTTGGGAGAAGTTGTGTTTCACCCCAAATGGCGCATGGACACCAAAAAGGACCCAATCATCAATACAATTGAGCCAGCCAACTGTGGCTATCCCTTGGACCCAAACCGTGGCTCAATGGTGTCTGAAACCTCTCCTACAAAGTCAATACGACCTATCGGGGCGAAAGCTTCCAAGAAGCGCCGCCTGAGTCGGTATTCCGAGGATGGTGATGACAACCAATCAGTGCAGCTCATTAAGTACACTGAGATCTCCAAAAAAACGGTTGGCAGCGGCAACTCAGGGCAATGCTAATATATGTGAAGACAAGAATGCAATTGCGAGGCACCATCTTGACTTGGAGAGAAGGAAGATTGAGATAGAAGAGAAGAAAATGGATGTGGATAGAGATAAACTGGAGGTGGATAGAGATAAACTGAAGGTGAATAAAGAACAGGTGGCCAGCAACATTCAGATTAATGACCTCAAGCTCTTGCTGTCCTCTGAGAAGGATTGTGATGACAATGAGGAGGATTTAGAGGTATTGAGAATCATGAAGAAAAAAAAAATGAAAGAAAAATGGCTAGGTATTAATTCTGCTTGATTATTGTTATATCCTTTCTGTGTAAAATCCTTTATCCCCCATCTCTGTGTCTGTTTCTGGCCATATCCCCTTCTTGTGGAATTTATGCCCCTCTCACATTGAGAAATCCTTCAGTTGATTCCAAGATAAAATCAAACAAGTGAGCATAACATAAAGTGAGCTTAAAATGGTAATCAAGTTAGTAGAAAAATAAAGTGAGTATAAAAAAAGGAAACAAGTGAGTGGAAGAAACAACTTAGTAGAAAAATAAAGTGAGTATAAAAAAAGGAAACAAGTGAGTAGAAGAAACATATTTCTTCTGTAAGGATAAAAATCATCATCAAAAATATGAGTAGAAAAAATGAATTTCTCCAGAAGGAAAAAGATGATAATAAACAAGGACAAAACTTATACTCAAGAATCTTCTTCAGTGATTATGGTCAGCCTTCATGCCCCTTTTTAGCCAGTTGTGGATCTTCAGGTCCTCTCTTACTCTGAAATGGGTTGCAGAGTTGTGAAGGTCATGGTTTCTTTGGAGGTATGCCATTGTGGAATGTTCTAAAGAGGGGTCTCTGTGATTTGATAGAACTTGAGCAGATATAGAAGGATTTCCAATAAATAGATCATGTTCTGATCTGGATTCAACAATCATGTTGTGTAAAATAACACAACAGGTCATTATTCTCTTGACGTCTTCTATATCCCATAAACGGCATGGCTGTTTGATAATTCCCCATCTTGCTTTCAAAACCCAAAATTCTCTCTCAATTTCATTCCTTGAAGCATCTTGAAGCTTAGAATAATTCCGGCTGGCATCATCTTGTGGGTTTGATATAGTCTTAACAAGAGTTGACCAAGGAGGATATATTCCATCAGCCAAGTAGTATGGATGTTCATACTGGTTGTTGTTTACTGTAAAAGAAACCCAATCCTCTCTGCCTGATAGTATTCCATCAAATATGGGGCTGCAGTGAAGTACATTAATGTCATTGAGGGCTCCAGGTGAACCAAAAAAACAGTGCCAGATTCAAAGGTTTTGGCTGGCCACAGCCTCCAAAATCATGGTTGTTGTTTTCTCCTTGCCTCTGAATTGACCGGCCCAACCTTGAGGACAATTCTTCCAAACCCAGTGCATTCCATCAATAGAACCAAGCCAGCCAAGGAAACCACGTTGCTCATATTCATGCAATATTTGATGTTTCTCTTGAGTATTTGGTGGTCTCAAGTATTAATCCTTGTATAATGTGATGATGTCTTGCACAAATTCCCTCAGAGTTTGGAGAGAAGTAGTCTCTCCAATTTGAACATATTCATCTGTAATGTCTGCAGACATCCCATATGCCAGCTGGCGCAACACACAAGTTATCTTCTGATGGGCTGACAACCCAACTTGACCACAGCAGTCCTGCTGAAGAAGAGTAGCATCAGAAACATGCACCAGCAGATAAATTTTTGGGACCAGAAAAACAACACTCACTTTCTTTAAAAGCCAATACCTATCATGGTTCTGAAAATCACAGCAGATCCTATTAAATAGGCTAGGACTCAGTCAAAATCTCCTCTCAAAAGTTCTCTGGTCATACACAGGATTCATGGAAAAGTAATCCTTTAAAAGTCTTGCATGGCCTTCCACTCTATTTTGGTCAATGATTGTGCGTTGTTGAGAAGATCCTGCATGTGAAGATGATGAGCCATGTGAATATAAATTATAGAAGATAACATCTTTTTCCTCCATTTCCCAAATATCTTCCAAGTGGTCCATCAAAATATCTTCCAAGTGTTCCATAGCAAGTGTAGTGTAGGAAACTCTGAGTGTAGAACTAAAGTAGCTAGGTGAGTGGGGTGAGTGAGGTGGTTTAGTGTAGTAAACTCTTAGTGTGGAACTAAAGTAGCTGGGTGAGTGGGGTGAGTGAAAACAATGGCAAGAAATTAATCATTTAAATACCCAGAAAGTGGATGAAACCATTGTGATGAATAGTATTGAGGGAAATATCTTTCAGATTGAACAGAAGAAGTCTGAGCTGGCCATGTGAGTAGATTTTGGTTTTAATGTCTTGGGAGAAGAATGGAAAGGATGAATTGATGAAATTGGTTGCAATAGGTTGAGTGTTCTGGTGAGTGGAAACCTGGAATTTGAACTGGTGAGATGTTCAATAAGGGAAACCAACTTGACAATATTACTTCAAAAAACATACCTAGGATGGAGAAACCTGCTGTATAATAGCTGCAAAATCAATTTCTTTTTGTGGTTGAAGCAGCAAAATATCAATTTCATTGAGAGAGGCAAGGAAGTCTGGATGGTAAAAGTTGTTGGGAAGTCCAGAGGGTACTTTGACATTCCTCTCCTGTAAATAACTTATTTGACAAAGGAGAAAGAAAGAATCCCCATACTTGTACCGTTTACCAAGTGTCTCAGCTTTATTCTTCTTGTAAAGATGGTTGAGTTGATGACCTAACAAGAAGAACATTTGGGAACGCCATGAGCACTGAATCCTCTGGAGATTCCAATTGGGGAGTTTCTTGGTGTCTGAGAAGCAGGCAGAGCTATAAAAGATATCCTGGGAGTCAACAGGAATGTCCAATGTGGTGAGGGTTTCTGTATGTCTTTGAGATAGCTGGATAAAAGAATTCACAGTCAAGGATAGAAAAAGACAAACCAAGATGAATGTGGCAGACCTGCTTCCGCCACTTTGAATTTTTCACCTGGTATGCTTTCTTTGCAATTGCATCAGGGGAGTGTTTATTTTTCTCAAGATTGTTTATTTTTCCACTAGTTAACCATTTTTTGAGAATTGACATTGAATTTGATGGGTGGTGATGAATAGGATTGATGAAAAAGTTGACTAAGGTGCTGTTGTGGTATGTGTGGTCAAAATGCTTGAGTATGAATGAGGAAAACAGCGGGCGTTGATAAACGCACACCAACGCCAACCCGCACACCACTTTTTTTTGGCGTGCGGGGCCTACACGCCAAAAAAAATTGGCGTGTAGGGTCTACACGCCAAAATAAATTGGCGTGTGAGACCCACACGCCAAAAATGGCGTGTGGTTCCCACACGCCAATTTTTTTTGGCGTGTGGGCCCCGCACGCCAATTTGTTTGGCGTGCGGGTCCCCTCTTGCTCACGTAATCGAATGGGAGGGCCCATTCGATTACGTGAGCGGGCCGGCTGACGAGGTTATACAACCTTGTCAGCCGGGAGGACTTCCTCCCGGCACGAGGCTGTATAACCTCGTCGGCCGGGAGGACTTCCTCCCGGCCGACGAGGTTATACAACCTTGTCGGCCAGGAGGAAGTCCTCCTGGCTGACGAGGTTATACAACCTCGTCAGCCAGGAGGAAGTCCTCCTGGCCGACGAGGCTGTATAACCTCGTCGGCCGGGAGGACTTCCTCCCGGCCGACGAGGTTATACAACCTCGTCGGCCGGGAGAACTTAACCTCGTCAGCCAGGAGGACTTCCTCCTGGCCGACGAGGTTATACAACCTCGTCAGCCAGGAGGAAGTCCTCCTGGCCGACGAGGCTGTATAACCTCGTCGGCCGGGAGGACCTCCTCCTGGCCGACGAGGTTATACAACCTCCCTCCTGGCTGACGAGGCTGTATAGCCTCGTCGGCCGGGAGGACTTCCTCCCGGCTGACAAGGTTATACAACCTCGTTGGCCAGGAGGACGTCCTCCTAGCCGACAAGGTTATACAGCCTCGTCGGCCAGGAGGACTTCCTCCTGGCTGACGAGGTTGTATAACCTCGTCGGCCGGGAGGAACTCCTCCTGGCCGACGAGGCTATACAGCCTCGTCAGCCGGCCCACTCACGTAATCGAATGGGACCTCCCATTCGATTACGTGAGCGGGATCCCCCCACACGCCAAACAATTGGCGTGTGGGAGCGCACGCCAAACAATTGGCGTGCGGCTCCCACACGCCAAACAATTGGCGTGTGGGAGCGCACGCCAAACAATTGGCGTGTGGGAACCACACGCCAAAAAACATTGGCGTGTGGGAACCACACGCCATTTTTGGCGTGTGGGTCTCACACGCCAAATAAAATTGGCGTGTAGACCCTACACGACACTTTTTTTTGGCGTGTAGGCCCCGCACGCCAAAAAAAATTGGCGTGCGGGTTGGCGTTGGCGTGCGCGCTTGGCGTGCGTTTATCAACGCCCGAAAACAGCTTGTTCCACTGGGGATCCCAGGGAGAAGCCCAATAAAATGTTTACAAGGGGAATGTTTCTCCTTTCAAGTTTCTGAGAAATAAATCAAGAAATTTGAGTGAAATGCCATGTAGCATGTTCGCTGATGAGGAGGTGAGGGACATTCTGGAACAAATGGGATGGCTAGTGATTTTCACGCTCTGTGATGCCAAGGACTGATATCCTTCTAGCTAAACAAGGTGAAAGGCAAAAATATAGGATAAAATAGGTACTTTTGGGGTTTTTAATCTGTTATATTAATATTGCAAGATAAATATTTTATGGAGGGGCCAGTAAGCTGGGGTGTTTAGTTCCCTACAAAGGTGTTTGTGCTAAAATCAGGGGAACTGAACCTTTACAAGTGGGGCCTGCAAGCAGGGGTGTTTAGTCCCAGTGGATATAGTGGCTAAGAAAGGGTCACAACTCCTAATAGAAAAAGACTTACTGTACACCAGGAAAAAAAAGTTGGCACCTCTATGGAGGTGCCTTCGCTTATCTCTTACCCATCCTCAACATATCAACGCTGTATCTTGACTGTATCCCCCACTTCAACAGAATGTATCAATGAGGTATCTTGTTTTCACATGACTGCTCCAAAGTTGAAGTATTTCCATAAATTTAATTAATAATTTTTCAAATGGAAAGTAAATCCCCAATAAACTTCATGAAATTTGACTAGTGATCATGAAAAACCACAAGGAGGGGAATTCACTGTATGTCTCCATTTGTCCCCCACATGTTACGTCTTGCTAACTCAACTGTGATCTTCAGTGCTTGATACAACAACATGTCGCCATCCTGATAGGGTCAAAAAGCAAAACTCCACCTCATCATGATGAAGAGGAATTGCGCATGGATATTGATGATCAGGTGGAGGATCTCTGAAGTGATCCAGACTACCCGTATCCTCATGGTCCTGGTCATCCATCCGCTACCCCCGAAACATTGGCCATCATGCGCAGGATGATGACTGCCGCCGGAGTTCATTCCTTCCGCCCCAATTTCAACCAACCAATCAACAGTCCTGATAATGAGCATCTGCTTTATCTGGCCGTGAAGACATTTGTTGAGCTGGTCAAATGCAAAGAGTACACTGGAATTGTTCCAAAAGGTCTGAAAGAGGAAAGCATCCGAAATGCCATTCATCTCCATGTTACCCAGCAACTCAGAAGACGGTCAGTTTTTTCCTGATGCTTTGTTTACCTATCATATTGATTCACGTCTCCTTACTAAACAAATTTCATCAGGTATTGACAAGAGAATAAGTGGTCCAACAGTCAACAAGAAGCACAAGACAAGACTGCTTGGCGCACTTCTAGATTGGTTAATGTAAGCAACAATTGAATTGACCACTTAAATATATTCCCGGACTAACAAAACCAAACTTTTCTTGCAGCTACGACACGCCCAAATTGCAACCTTAAGCAAGTATCAAAAGCTTTTGGGCCTTGTTCCAATTGTTGAAGGCGCATGCAGTGACAATGATACCAATGATGAAGTATCTCAAATGATCCAAATCGCTTATTCAAAAAGAAATCCCAAAAAATGCACCGTTTGATCAATCCCATGGCAACATCACAAAATTTCTCGCATGATGCGTAAAATTGATGATTTGAAGGCTGCTATGATAGCAGCAACCCCGAAAAGCGCTTCTGGTGCTGCGGCCCGGGAGTGTTGGAATGTTTCTTTGCCAATTGAAAGCAAGCTCAAACCACCATCCAATTTTCCAAAGGCATGCTTTGATTGTGAATGGCTTGACTCCCTCACCGAGCATCAAAGATCTGCTTTGAAGTTGCGCTCAAAATCTGATATTAGAGCCCTGGTTAAGGAACTTGAGGAGATGGTCCCCGGAAATTAGTTCTCATTTATAATCACATTTTTCCTTGTACATAAATAATTTATTTGTAAAAACTCGGAGATGGTCCCCGGAAATTAGTTCTCATTTATAATCACATTTTTCCTTGTACATAAATAATTTATTTGTAAAAACTCCTGTACATAATTGATTGTAATTGTATCTAATTTAACCTATCAAAATTTATCAAATCTAACCAACACTTGACTCCGAGAAATATAATTCAACAAAAACTGTGAATCAGAGAAATGGGAGATGAGTTGATAACAATTGAAACAATTGATTACACATGGAGTTCCTGATAAGGATGGTAGCGCTGCCGCACAAGGAAAAAAAAAAAAAAAAAAAAAAAAAAGGGGGGACAAATTGAAAAGTTGATCAATATACCTGATTTTTTGATCAATATACCCTGAGGAAAAATGAACAATCTTTGTAGTGAAAGATGGTGAGGGGAAGAATGAAGATAAAATGAAGCAATTCACAACTGTCAGGTCAAAACTGATGCAGCTTGATTTTAGTAACAGTTATTCCAACAAACTCCAAATCCTGGATAATAAATTAAATATATGGTTATTGTGAATTGATCATAGCTAATAGGCGTAATTCTATATTTATCCTGAAAATTCCATGAAAAAAGAGCTTAAATTTGAGTGGACTTCAACTAATCATCCACAGGACCTGCATATTTAGTTCTTCAATGGTTAAAATTGGTCAATTTTGACCTGAAACTGTGTTTGGTTTTCTAATCATGGATTCTGATGGAATTTGAAGCTGGAAATTTCAGTAAAATGTCACAAATTTTCCAAAATATGACTGAAGTACCTCTATCCAAGTGCATTCTATGGGTATTCCAAATTACTAAGGAATCAGGGACTGCTTAATAGCGGTTTCTCTGTTCCATGCAAAATTGAGAGATTAAATTCCATGATTCATCAATTTGGTGGAAATAGTTACAATGGACAAACAATATCCTCTATGTCAAATAATGGCCTCCAAGCTCAGCTGGCTTGTAATATTAACCATGACTTCAAATGATAAAACAGCTTCCTTGAGAAATTGAACCCAATCTCTTGCTTGGTATATATGGGATATGGTGTCCAATTTAGTATCCTAAATAAAATGTAATTCAAGTTTGACAATTGGTGGTTTGTCTGGAGGATGATGGGAGTATTTAAGCAAGGCGCTTATGGGGCGGTTTTATTATCCAATCTTTGAAGTTTGTGTACCTGTTGATAGAGAAGGATGAAACTGGAAATTGCTTCTGAACAGTAAACTCCAAAGAGTAATGTAGAGCAGATGACTTGTGATAGAGGAAATGAAATACATGACCTAAATTTCTTGTCCCAAAGAGCTAGTGTGCTTGAATTTCACAGCAATCATGGTTTCAAATGGATCAAATGAGAGGTTTAAGATCCAAATGAACAGCTCTAAATTTTTCATATGAAAATCAAAGCAACTGAGCATATACTCAATCAAAATGTTTCATCCAGCACAATTTATCTGTTTATCAGATGTATAATTGATTCGAGGGATTTTTAATTCCTCTGTGATTGAATTTCCTGGGGATTTCACCTGTAAGTTTAAATTCTTGATGTTGAGTTTAAGTTACCAACTAAAACCCACAAAAAGTGAAATCTTCTGTGAATATCATATGATATCATCATTCCTTGGAATATATTAAGAGCTCAAAAATACTGGATCATACAAGAAATCACTCAGAGTGTGCCTCTTTTTTTAGCGGTTCTTCAAAATTCAAAAGAGGTCAGAATCTTTATTTCTACTATAGTAGAGTTGGTGCTGGGGGAAATTAAAACTCAAGTGGAATACCCTGGAAGTTATATCTTGTAATTTATCATCTAAGCTGAGTGAATTGAATGGATAGGTTTTTCAGGCGGTTTTCTGTGAACCAAAGTTGTAATGTATTACCCACATAACCCTTCAAAATTTATTTAAAAACTTCTTGTCAGAGTTGATCATAATTTATGAAGCCTGAGAGGGATTTGCTTCAGGGAAAAAAAGGTCTTTGTATTTCACCACGCTGTCTCCACTTTGTATCCAACGTATATCAATCACTTGATTAAAGGGATAGCAGAGGGATACATATGTTTTATGCCTGATGTCTGGCTATCTGAATCCACTCATATGTATCCAGTTTCGAAATATATCATACTGCAGGGTTGAATTCATCATTTTCTCATGTGGTCTCTACCAAATAAGTGTCTTGGGTTTGATCTAACCCACCCCCCCCAAGGCTAGTGAGAATAACACGTGCAAAGAGAAGCACTCTCCTTGAAAATGTCCAATCAGTTATTTTAATGCAATATTTGAGCTGCCTTATACACAAAATCATTGAAGTTTCATCAAACCAAAATAAATATTTTTGTGGGTGGTTCTTTATGCAAGAAGCGTGCAGCGTGCATGTGGTTATTCAAGATCCTTTCATTCAGGTAAAAACCAGATGAAAAAACTTGCAGTTGAGTTTAATTTTCACTAAGTGTTGTAATTTCATCATTCACATATCTCCTTGTTTTCTCTGTTCCCGTATATATCACTCCTTTCACTTCCTGTCACTCAATTCTCCCCATAAATATTGAATTTGCATTTAATCCACCATCTTCTGTCCTACAATCTGACCCCAAAGTTGTTGTAAATTTCAAACCTAATGTTTATATAGAAATCAAAATATCTGTTCATCTAAGTGCATTTCCTCAAGATCAATACTTCTTGTTGGATGAGTAATTTTCTGCAATGCAACCTAGCGGACTGTATTTCTTTGTTTTCTCCTGACTCAGGTCTTAGTATCCAGAATTCCTGTCCACATCCTCTTTATTTTCCCTTGATAAATATCTCTTCAAAAATTCCTGGAAGATCTGAAATTTCCACTCGTAATGTAGCATAAAAGTATAATTATGAGCTGGGGCTTCATCTTAGTGATTAAGCCCGGCGGGCTTAAGGATGGTTGGACCAAAAAAAATCAAGGGTCAGGCCAAAAATGACAAGCTCAGTTAGGATTTAAGCCCGGCGGGCTTAATCTATATCAGAAAATCGTGGCAGTTTTATTTCTCACCAATTATGTAAGTTTTGGGAAACACGTAAAATCATAGAATCTGGACAATTTTTTTTTGAATCCAGATTGATTGATATTAAGCCCGGCGGGCTTAAGAATGCTTGGACTAAAAGACTTTGAGTGTAGGGCAACAAGGAAGCACAGGGGTGTTTTTAAGCCCGGCGGGCTTAATCTAAAAAAGATATTCCTGGTGGGCTTGTGCTTCACTAGGTAAGTATGATTGGGTCCCGCATAAAATAATAGAATACATCAAAATTGTTTGGTTTTAATCCAAAATTCATTGATATTAAGCCCGGCGGGCTTAAGGATGCTTGAACTAAAAAAATATTTGTATGTGCAGGAAAACAAGGAAAATCAAGGGTTCTGTTTAAGCCCGGCGGGCTTAATCTACAACAGAAAATCCTGGCCGGCTTATGATTAATTGGGTAATTAAGATTGGGGTTTGACATAAGATCATAGGATATGGCAAAATTGTTTTGTTTGAATCCAAAATTTATTGATTATTCATGGAAAAAGAATGGGATTTTTCAAATCATGTGAATCATTTCTAACCAAAGTTGATAATATAAAATGACAGATGGAAGCTGAAAACGTAATCTATAAATACAAGACCAGTGTCAACCATTCTTTGATAATAAGTAATCTTGGGTCTTAGTTGGAAAAAAAGAGTGTGATGATACGAGGTGAGATCAGAAGGCTTCCAAAATTAATTGGTAAGAGATATGTTAAGAAATATATCATCAAGCCAATCATCATGATTTTCAACTTCTTGCTCTTTCTCAGTAATTTTGCATAACTTACCGGAGGACTTGACATGGTTTTTGAAAATTATCTAAAGTATCATCTAAGGATAATCTAGGATTCAGAGCAGTAACACCAAAACAGGATGGTATACATATTTCAACAACACCACGAAATTATACAGGAGATTTGATACCCAAGAGGGCTTTTCCATGCGGGAAGCTTCCAAGTAAATGACTTAAGCTGTTTTTTGTGGATATTTAAAAATTCTCATGTAATTGAATGGCCAAATTTCATTAGGATCAATAACATCTTTTCTCTTACAATTCTTTTTGGGACTTGAAAGGGATACATTTAAGCAGATTTGAAGAGAGAATCAAAAAATAAATTGATCCCCACCTGAAATCTTGTTGTGTCTAAATTAAATTATGTGTTAGGTTGAAATTTATTGAGACAGAAATGAGAGATATAGTCTATATCAAATTAATAGGAGGTTGAAATGGTGATTCTCAAATGGATATTAACATATGTGGGGGAAAAAATGATCCTACACCTGGAAAGTGTTTCCTGATTCCAACTAGGGCATTCAATTTGATTTTAGAAAAATCTATATACCATATTTATGAATGTGCAATGTGGCACCAAAATTAATGGAATAATCTTTTGTTGATTTTTTGCAGAATTCAAGGCCCACGTTCCATAGATGCTTTTTGATAGGAGATTTTTACGCTTGTGTTCTTAGTTCAACTTGCACTTACCATAATTACAAATAATCTGATGTAGGAAAAAGAATATGATATCACTGTTTTTCTGAAACTTGTGAACATGGAGGAAGTAAAAAAATTGGGGAAACCAATGCCATATTGGCTTCAAATTGAATAGCTGATGGGTACAAAAGAATCATTATTAACAATGCAAGGTTTCAACATAGACAAGGAATATGTAATAAGAATTTTGTTCCTTTTCAACAGGAAAAGTTGAATTTTTCAACTTAAATTTTGCAATAAATGGCTTATAATGAATCATGTTGTTTACTTCAAGTTGATTATCAAGATTGGTTTTATTTCCATGTGTAATCCCAAAATATCAAATTTATACAAAATAAAATATTAGTTGTGGTTGAATGACTGTGCAACAATTGTACCAGAGTTGAAAACCACAAGGAGTTCATGTTAGCCATGTTGTAAAGAATATTTTTGAAACCTTGAATTTCACTTGATCAAGCTACTTGATGTTTTTTTTTTTGGATTTTGAAGCTTGTGCATATCATAAATTCAGCTTTCAAGGTGTTGGCAGTGGGGGTGGTGGATCTCCTGGGGTGATGTATGCGCTTTTCAAATATAACTGGCTTATTTCAGAGTTCTATGGTCATGTTTTCCAAGAACTTTAGTAATAGATAAACCATGGTTGGATATAATTTTCATCCAAGATCAAACTATAGTCTCCATTTCACAAATTATAATTTGTTTGATTTTATTATGAGCTGTCATTGATTAAACATTGGTTGTAATAAAAAGAATTTCTTGCCTCGGAAATTTCTATAAAAACAATTGGATATTTTGAATTTTTTTTGAAAACTCCTCTGATGTATCATTATACATTGGTGATACATAATAGATAGGCATGGAGATAACATTGGTGCACACCAAGGATACATAGTAGATAGAGGTGGGATAAGTGGGGGATATAGAGAAGTCACCTCCATGAAGGTTCCAACTTTTTTTTCCTGGTGGTAGTATGCTTTGAGGGAAGGAGATGGGGGACTTTCTCATGGTAAATGGAGCAGCTGGAAGCGGCTGGAAAGGTGGGCTGGAAGGCTGGAAAGAGTTGGAGTTGAGGAAAAGAGGCTTTGAAGTCTTGAAGACTGATTTACTGGGCAGGATACTAGTATGTTGGACTGGTGGAATGCAGGTTGTAAATATGATAAAGCTGGGGAATCAAAATACAGGGGGAAGAAAGGGCCTCTTAAATGCCTTTATGGAGCCCTGATGGCCAAAGATAAAGTTCTTTTTTGGCTATGGGAACACTACAAGGAAGGAGTTATCCTTAGTAGAAATAAATGATTTAATTTATCAAAATTTAATTTATCAAATTATTATATGTACAGGCTGTCAATAATTAATACAGCCTGTCAATCATCTAATGAAATAATCTGAGGGCGCTTCAAGAGCTGTTAGTTTGATGTAACACATGTATTGATCACTTGATCAACAAATATTTAAAACAAATAATCAAATTATGGTACAAATGCTTGTTTAATTTGGTTATTTCATATATAAAGTTATGTACCATGAGAGTGCTTGTCATACTTGAACAATGAGCGCTTTTACAGCTCTCCATTTATTTACTTGACAAGCAACTTATCCTGGGAAATGTGTCAGCATTTATTGTTTTCCCATGAAAAAGGAGCTTGTCATTTATTTTAATTGTGCAAGTGTCTCTTAAGTTTATTTGAAGGTAACTAATATTTTCTTCCTCCCTTTTTCCGTGGCTTTTATGTGTTATTACATTAGTTAAATTATACAGTATGTATTTGTATGACTTAATAATATCAAAAAGACTATAAAACAGTGTGATATTTATGTCAAATGTTATTTACTATTTTATTTATGGGTTTAAAGGATAATTACATAGTTTATTTATATTATTATCCCGTATTGTAAGGGATTATGTATACTAGAATACTCTTATATTACATATGTGTATACCTGGTAAGTGTTTTTAGCGCTTAGTAGGAGGATTCTTTAAGTTGATTTTATTAATATAAGGAGTAAGTTTTCTAGGATACTTTGGCTGAGGTACCCTAGGTTGTTATACTTTCTCTATCAGAATATTTAATAATATTCTCAATTATCTCATAGGTCAATGAGTTATTACTTATTTTAATATTAATTAATTTATTATATTTGTTTATTACATTATTATTATGTAATAATGTTTATATTCTAAAATGTAATCTTTTTCTTAAGTTTATTATAATTTATGCTACATTATTAATTGTGTAATAATGTCTCCTTCATGTGTATTTTTATTATTTAATTAATTTTTATTATTTTGTTCTAGTCAGGTTGTCTCTGAACTAGTAGCAAGATGACAGTGATGGTTAGTCAGAAGTTATAGGCATGTTGAATTTTTTCAGGTGACAGGGTTGCTTGCCAATGTTCCTCAGCAAGGTGTTCAATATTCAGGAGAAGGCAGCAGAAAGAAGCCATGGACCTGCAAAAGTGACAGGTGGGTGGAGTATAGGAGCTGTAATTGTTATTGCTTGAACTAAAACCAGAAACTGACATAAAAAGACTTAGAAAAAAAAGAATCAGAGAAGAAACAGAATGAGAAGAGAAACCAACCCAAGAGACACTAAGATGTGCTAATACATAACTGACAAAATTGTGTAATAACAATAATTGAGTATAATGAACTGAGGTTTAATAATATGAGAATGGTCAGTCAATAAGTATTATTTCTGACATAAAGAGAGAGAGTAATAACAAACCCTGATGATATGCAGGTATTTTTTATTATAAGAATTATAGAAACTGATATAACTTAGAGATGAAAAGAAATACAATTAGTATATAAAGTAAACAATGTGAAAGGAAAAGAGAAGTTGAAATGCATTGAGTGCATTTCTCACAAAGTTGAAAGCAAGAGAAGGTAATCCAATGTGAACACTTTGAATAAATTGGACCTCTTGAGTTTCTTGATTGATTAATTTTTAGAAGTTGAGAGTTTGAGTACGATGTGAGAGCTGGCTGGGTATCATTCACCGGTTCAAAGCGGTATAAGTATTGAAGTTAGGGTTGGAGATATTTTACTCAAGTATCTTCAGGGTGTCACCAACAGTAGAGCCAAGTTAGGTTTCAACATGGAGGTATGATTTCTAAAAGGGCCTTGTTGAGGTTCCGTCAATTGGCTGGAGCTTTTCTGTTTTTGAGTGATTTGACCATGGCCATGGTTGAAATAAGATTGTGTTTGAATTATTTTCTTGCACTGGGTGAATATATATTGTTCTGGCTGTGCTTAATTCATAATCAAGAGCTGTGAATCAGTGTCCCCTTTTTGTTTTAGTGGGTGGGAATGGTGGAATGAGTTGAAGTGGATTGAGTTATTAAATTATAATCAGGATGATTGGAGGAGTGTGCGTGCACATCTCATGTGATGTTATTAATCCTGGTGGTTATAATTTATTAGTGGTTTGCAGGTGTGAAACAATTGTGACAACTGGAGGGAATGGTGTTGGTAGATTTCAAATTTGCCTCTACCAAATGAAGGTGGTTGAGGGAGGATTAAGCCCGCCGGGCTTAATTTGAGAAATAACAAATGTGACATGTGTAACATATAAACAACATGAAACAAGGCCACACAGCTTGAAATTTCATGCTTCAGCTTTGCCATGGGATGAAGGGTCAACGAAGCATGGGACACACATGCAATGCATTATGAATATGGAGATTTGATATGTTGCAAAGATTTATTTTATGAAAGCATTACCATGGAATAAGAGGAGAAAGTAGACTTCTCTTGATAAATACAACCATACCACTCAAAATATAATTACATTGAAGAATGCACTCTAAATGGAAAATCTTCCAGTGTACGGAGTTGGGGTGTGATCTAGAGACTTGTGGTGATTCCAAAACAGGTGCCCAGAAGTTGGGGAAGGGATGGTCAGTAACATGATTCAAGTCACATTCAACAGCAATCATGAAGATGAAGAAGATGAATTAAAAGAAGATGGAAGTTGTGACAAATCTACAGTGTGCAAAAACAATTCAAGTTGAGTGGTATTGTCTTCTGTTCACAAAATTCATTCATCTAGGCTGACTTACTAGGAATGGTCAGAGTGAAGGTCCAAAAATTTTGGCTACAACCATTCCTGATAGATCAGAGCAAAATGTGAATGACAGCCCGAGGCATCAAAAAATAGTCAACACTCAAAAATCTGAAATAAACACATTTCAGCTTATTCCTCAACATATTCTAGCAGTCATGCTACAAGCAGCTTGCCTTTCCCTTATCATTGGTGTCAGTGATAACAAAGTGACCCAATTTTTGAAGACAGAGATCAAAAAAGTGAAGCAACTCCCGCAGGAATATAAGTTTGACAGATCCCAAATCATCAGTAAAATACCTCTCTCAAAAACTACTCTCACACAAAGCCTTGGATTTGATGTTGGTTTCTCAAAGATGATATGCTGCCCAGGTTTTTTCAAACTGTATCTGATTCCTGAAATGCCAAGTAAGGATGACGAGTTGACTCATGAAGTCAAAACCACGTGTACAACTATATTCTACTCAAAATCAAAGAAGTTCCTCAAGGAGTTTGAATATGAAGAACAACTCTGTGACACAAAAGTTGCCACAATTGAAGGATCTGGTGAAAGAATGATCATCAAGCCAGTCCAAAAATTCACTTTCCAGCCTCTGAAGAACTGGCTGTCTCACAAGCTCTGGCTACCTGGATTTGAATGTCTTGCCAATTCAAACCTCAAATACCAAAGCCAGAAGACTGAAAAGTGTTAGAATTCTGTGACACCTCTGATACATTTCTCCTTGTCGTCGTCGTCTCTCTTCCTCTCTCTTCTGGTACACGTCTCCACACTTCAATAATCTCTAAGCCTCAAACTCACACTCTCAGCCTCACAACTCACCAACTCAACTCATCAACCGCTTACCATCTTCACTATCCCCTTCTCACTCCCTTCTCACACTTCTTATTCCCCATCTTCTCTATTCCTTCTCATAAACCGTCATCTCTATCTTATCTCAAGTCACACAATTCCTTCCTGGTATGACCAACTCACTCATCTCTCTCAACGACCTCATACTGACTATTCTCTCTTAGTTTTCCTATCCTTTATCATTCCCTTTGTTCTATTGTCTCAGTCTCATTATTCTCATACACTGCTAAGCTCAAATGTTGGTTATCTCTTTCAATCTCTCTCTTCACTCTTCATTCCCTTTCATTCTAACCTTGTCTTCTCTTCTTAAGTCCTAGCTCCTTTTCAGTCTGCAATCAATATTATTCAGAAGTCCTTTAAAAAGATGAGTGATGTATGGGATGGACTTTTTACTTCAAATTCTGGGAATCTTGTATTAAGCCTATATGTAGACTGGTTCAATCCATTTGCAAAGAGGCCTGGAGTAAAGTTGGTATCCTTGGGGCAGTGACTCTGGTGTGTCTCAACCTACCATTAACTGAACATACAAAGTTGAGAACATGTACTTGTTTGGTATTATATTGGGTCCAAAGGAGCCAAGTCTGGATCAAATGAACCACATCTTGGAACCCCTAGTGCTGGAGATGAAGGAAAATTGGAAAGGAGTGTGGTTCACAAAGACAAGTTGAGTTCCTGAGGGCCGCCTGATATTTGCAGCCATATTTTGACTAATTGGAGACCTGCTGGCAATTCGCAAGACAGCATGATTTGCATCCCATACAGCAGACAAGTTGTGTTTGTTCTGAGAGATCACCCTTCAAGATATTGATGAGATTGACCTGGGGAAGTTTGAGAAAAATACGCATGAGGCTCACATGGACAGAGTTAGGCAATGGGAAAGGTGCAAGACATACTCTGAGAGGAAGAAGAACGCTACAGATGAAGGAGCAAGAGGGAGCATTCTTACTGTGGAATCAATTTTATGCACACTTTACTATTGGGAGACCTCAAAGATCACAGTCTCAGTTTTTTGAATACTCTAGGAGCAGGGAAGCTCCTGAAGAAAGCCATAGAACATAAATAAACTGGAAGAATACTGATGTTGGGAAAATTATCTTTGGGAGTTTGAAGTTCTGGGATTCAAAGTGCAAGAAAACATCAGAAGGGGACTTGAGTGGCACAGAGGATGAAGAAATGGGGGGAAGGAAGTGGTGTATTTTAAATTCAAAAAACCTTCCCGCTTAACAAGTATCCAAGAAGACAGGGCTGGTCCCTCAAGACACCCCTACCAACTATGTTCCAACTCATCAAGCATAGATACATCAATTTCAGGAAGAAGGTCAACTTTGTCTCCGGGAAGTGGTTCTAGTATAGCAACAAACAGGCATCCACAGAGTCTTGCAGGGAATTTATCACTTGGCAGCCAGTCGGAGGTTGATGAGGAAGGAGTGGCTGATAGAACAACTGATGTGATGGGAATTCAACATGGTAAATAACAAACATTGGGAGAAGAGGATAGGGAATTACTACTGGAGGGCCTGAATTTAAAAAAGAAGAGTTGTGTGTTCTTCAAAACATGATTTTGCAGACATCAATCCCAACTTGGGTGTCACAAGTTCCACGAAACTTTGGAATTTCTGGATCTGGTTCCCTAAAAGCATTCAAGTGGGTAATAATATATACAGTCTATTTTCCGCTGGCAATTATTCCTTACTGGTTGATTGGAAATTCTTGGCAGAAGAAAGATATTGAGGGCTCAAACACAGTGACACATCGGGAGGTCTTGAGGGATTTTACCATCAAATTAATTGAAATGACAAGCATTCTCATGAAGTACAACCTGGACAAAAGAGATACAATCAACTTGAAAAAATTAATAAAGGAATACCAAGAAGTCCCCTGGATGGGATGGCCAAACCATACAGCCAAATCAAATTTACATCTGAAACAGCATTATACCAAAGTCATTGAGAGGTGTTGGCCTCCCATAGAAACTGCCGCATGGGCCCAGGAACGCTGTGGAAATAATGGAAACCCTGATTACACAAAATGTATGTTTGGCCGTGGATGCCCTTCTTCCTGATTGGTTCCGGTGGTTCTTTGATTCCCTCTGCGGAATAAACAACTGTTAGCAGATGACTAACTGGATTCCCTGCAACATCTTATATTCAGCAAATGGACAGTTCTGCTTGCTTTTGTCTTCCTGGTGATTCCCTTCTCAGTTCTGCTGTCAGCTTGCTACTATGACAGAGCAACCTGTCACAAGCATTGAAAATATATATAAATATATATAAACATATATGATATCAAATAATAGTTGGAATATTATTTGATATTCTCAATCTACACTAAAATTAACCTAGGGTTCCTCAATTACAGGTACCCCTAATTCTCACTCCTTCAATTTGTAACTCAAGATTTAAATTTTAGCAAGTACCTTTCAAGATAAAAGGTACTCACACATATTTATGCTTGTATTCATTAACAAACATGATTAAACCTCATTTCCAGTCACAGAAATGAGGTGTTGTGTAAACTGGGGGAAATAGTGTAAATCCTGCATAACTATCTCCAAAACCCGTGTACCGCAGTCTGCACAGCTTGAACCAGCCCGCATGACTGAGAGGGGCCTTCATAAACGCAGGCCAATGCCAACCTGCACGCCAATTTCTTTTGGCGTGTGGGAGCGCACGCCAAACAATTGGCGTGTGGGTCCCACATGCCAATTTGTTTTGGTGTGTAGGCCCCGCACGCCAATTTTGTTTGGCGTGTGGGTCCCACACACCAATTGGTTGGCGTGTGGGACTTTCTCACGTAATCAAACCAGTCCAACAGTTCAATTACATTAGCAGATCCCCACACGCCAACAACATTGGCGTGTGGGAAATTATGTTGGCCAGCCAGGAGAAGTTCCTCCCGGCTGACAAGGTTATACAACCTCGTCGGCCGGGAGGAACTCCTCCTGGCCAACAAGGTTGTATAACCTTGTTGGCCAAGAGGAACTCCTCATGGCCGACAAGGCTATACAACCTTGTCAGCCAGGAGGAGTTCCTCCTGGCCAACAAGGCTATACAACCTTGTCAGCCAGGAGGAAACTCCTCCCGGCTGACGAGGTTATACAACCTTGTCGGCCAAGAGGAGTTCCTCCTGGCTGTGGCTGACGAGGTTGCACTATGCGGGCACAAAAATATACCAACCCGGTATATGTTTGGTATATTTTAGTTTTCTCCCTTTTTTTTTTTTTTTTTTTTTTTTTTTTTTTTTTTTTTTTTTTTTTTTTTTTTTTTCAAAGTTGTCTTTTCTTTTTCATTACCATCAAGGGAATAAAAACTTAAATTACAATTACATATAGTGTTATAAGTGAGTGGGGATTGAGGAGGTAAAGGGATTTTTTTTTTTCATTTTTTCTTTATATCTTTTTTTGAGCTTATGGAAACCAAGAAATGAAAACATAAGGTAAAAAAAATCAAGAAAGAGACTGGTCATCCACTGTCTTACAAGTTAAATTCCACTTCTGTGCCCCTATCCAGCAAAACCACAGCAACTGTGTTGAAGTTAATGTGAGGGGAAACTTCTTGTGGACGGTATTCCAACCAGGCACAATGGGCCAGGATCTCGTCAATGTGAATACTGTACTTTGTCTTCTTATCCTGTACCTTGAGAGAGGTCTGAAGATGGTAGTCGTCCAGGTGTGCAAAGGGGTTCGAGTTGACCTTGGGGAGTGGATTCAACGGAGTAACCACCAGCCATGTGTGAGTGTGCACGCGTCGCTCCACATCCGAAAAAGAGTGATCGAAGATTTGCTCGATCATTCCAAACGAAGTTTTCGGATTCTCCCGCAGGGCAACGCAGCAGTTGGCTGGGTTGTCCTTAAAAGTACAATAGATTAGTCCACCAACCATTACATTTGAGCGAGGGCTGATAGATGACGAGATAGGCAGAAAGGTTTGTGCGTCTTTTTTCTTTTTCCGAGCCCATTGATTGGATGCAATCCACGAAAGCGATTCTTGCGGGAAGCGCGCGCTGATTCGATCGATCAACTGTTGTAGTAATTGCCGGTCTAGGTTAGAAACAGTCCGAGACCTGCTCGGCGTAGACGCTGTTGCAGCCGATGTGACCGGAAGATCGGTTGTCCTTGTGGTTCCGGGGGTGCCTTGGTTTCTCAAGGCCTGTAAGCCAGGAACGTAAGGCTGCAACGCAGGCGGCAGGTTATCGGATTCGAGGAAAGCTTTCAGATTGGCCGCTCGGCAAAAGTTCGTCAAAATAGTAGCCTCAAGCTTGCCTGGACACGTTTTCAATTGTTAGCAAGGCAAGCCAAATCAATGAAACAGCAACTTGACATACCAAATTGGTGATTGGTTGGAGTTTTTAACATTTGTCCCATCAGTCTCTCCATGGGGAAAGACCACCAGGCTCGAGTCGAACCAAATCCGTCCAATGAGTCAGCCACATGAACCGACATGTGGTGATTGGGGGCTAGGCGAACCTCGGGGAAAAGAATTCGACAACTTCGGAGGTATGACAATGTATGTCTGCGATAGTTTTCAATAGCATCGCTCGTCATTGTTCGCTTGAGTGCGAGATTGACCGCAGAAACCAGATCTGCGAAGTTGCGGAAGAGAGAGCGGGACGCGGGATCACCACGTCCCCACAATACCGGAAGGATCAGCGGGAGCTGGATGCAAAACAGATTCCTCCATTCATCGGCCTTGAGTCGACCAAAAGAGGCTTTGCCAAGAACGGGAATTGCGCGCGTAATCCACGTGGGAATCCGCGCTCGTGGCAACATTTGATTGATGTGCGACAAAACCTCGGCGTCGAAAATCACCTGGCCTTCTTCGGGTACAACCCAAGCACCCTGCCAGCCTTGAGATGATAGAGTGGTTTTGTATGTGTGATCGCTATGGCTGCTGTGATCTGTTGATTCAAACTCTAACTCATTGAAAGGAATACCGGGTTCTTCGATGACTTCGTCTAGCGGATGTGGCATTCGATCGTATCCCCGGTTTGTCGTCAGGTTAGTACTTGCAAGTTCCACGAGATCCTCAATCTCCTTACGGCTAGCTCCCCTCGGTTCCGGCTCCTTTGCGACATCGGACATTGCCCAGAACCTTCGGCAGTGCCACTGCAACAGACCCAAAAGCAGGTTGTGCATGGAATCAACGACATGATACTCGATGATGTCCCAGTATGGCAGCTCCAGCAGGACAGAATACCGTACCCCGTGGTCTAAGAGAATTTTCTCTTTCTTTTTGAGGGTAGGTGCATTGCGAGATTCATCGGCCCAAATCCGATGGTCACGGTCATTTCGCTTGGGCCACGTATCTGGATCGAGGTTGTTAATGTCTTGGCGTTTCAGGAGGCAGTGGGAGCACATCCGAGTAGCTGTTGGTGCAGCAAATCCAAGAGCGCGACGCAGGGCGGGTAAATCAGCAAAGAATGGCAGTAGCGCAGCAAAAATTTGCCGTCCTGCCGGGTACTTATGGGTTCGTGAAAGATGAATGCCCGTGTTCCAGAGCAGTTTGAGTTCCGCAATGACTGGACGTAAAATCCAATTCGTCTGTTCAAGCGAGGGTTCCTTGGGGCCAGGGGCGATTCCGATTACAAAGAGGTTCTCGGGTTGATACCGTAGGGAGATAGGCAGAGACAAGCAGACTAATATAAGAAAGGTTATGCTAACTTTTTTACCTGCTTGCCGATTCCCGTAAGGGTTGATTGCGTCAATGAACATTCCGAAGGTGAGGTTGCTTGATTGGCTAGTGAACTGCACTCCGTCTTTTCCACGGAAGGATTTCCATATCCGCGAGTCATGAATATCGGAGACGATATTAGCATCATAAGGGTTGCTTGCTTGTAATGCGCTTTGATCTAGCGCATCCTCGATTTGAGGACGGGAGAAGAGACGGGCTATCCAGTCTGAAAGCCTCTGAACCAAAAAGTGACGGACAGGGACGTGCGATCTGGGATGAGGATGGAAAAGGAATGTGCCACAAACTGTGCGATCCGAGTCCGGAACATCTGTAGGAGCGTCTTCAATGGGTTGCTGATCAAGGATGACATCGCTTTCCTGCTCGTGGGGATCGTTCTTCGCCGCGTCATGAAAGTCTAGGTGAATACATCGGTCCGGTACCACCCCTTCTTCAGGATACATGGCAAAACATCGCGAGCAGCAGACAAAACGTGTTAGGATCGGGTTAAGCTCAAACCACTTGAAGATCGTGTAGATGTCTGATGGTATCATTTTTATTGTTTTGAGTACATGATCCTCCAGTCGAAGATGTTCATTTGAAAGATCGGGCGTGGCGACTATTCCATGCTGAGCAATGAGTTCAAGCCCATCGCGATTGACTTGTAACAGCCAATTAGAGGTCCGCGTTGGGCAGTGCCCAAGCACCGAGAGGATCAATGCGACCAAGCAGGAATGCATTACCACTGGATTGGTTCGGGTTAACGATAGGTTATAAAAGGGGCCTAGCGAAGATACAATTAGCTATAAACTACGGCATGAGAAGGCTTGGCATGTCCACTTACTACAATCATATGTTGGGGTCTGTGCGGTTAGTTGAATGCTACTGGGGTTCGGTTCATGTGAAGAATCGGGCAATTCGATGGCATCCCGGGATTTGGGTTGACTAGGAAGGCCAGTGTCTAGTTGGGAGGAATGAGAGGCGCCAGCATGTGTTTCAGGAGCGCCAGAGTTTGATGTGATCAGAGGGGACTCCGGAGAGTGAGAGCTTGATGGGGTAGACGTTTTTTCCAGGGATAATGAGGATATATCCGGGACTTCAAAGCCACGAGGGCGACGAGGTTTACGACACGTTTCGTCCAGAAGATTGGATGGATTTGCTTTGCGCGGGCTGGTATCTGGAAGAGGCAATGGAGACATAACTGATTAGTATTGCCGATTGGGGTGATTATGAGGCATAAAACATGAGTACATACAGTTCTCATTATGAGCTATAACTGCAGCCGCTCGTTGATCTGCTTGCCGATGAGAGCGGAAGGTGGCGATATTGATGAAATGACCGTTTCGAATTTGGCCTTGATCGTCTATGTATTCCCGTGTATTACACCCCTGGCTGACACATTGACAAACTTGATTTTGAGTGAGCCGTGGCATGATGGTGGATTTTGGTGAGATGGAAAGTAACGAGCTGTTGATTGTGGAATTCGGGTGGTGCGGGGAGAGATTGTGGTGGATAAAGTGAGATAGGGGTGTGGGAGTGTTGATGGGCGCAAGATTTTTTGATCGGTTTTGGGAAGTGGAAGTCCGTTTGAAGTGGGGTTTGGAAGTCAGTTTGAAGTGGGGTTTGGAAGTCCGTTTGAAGTGGGGTTTGGAAGTCCGTTTGAAGTGGGGTTGGGGTTTGGCGTTGGAAGTGCGGTTTGATTGGTTTATGATAGATACTTGGTTACTTATCTTCTAAATTCTGATTTGGGAGGATCGAGTCAGTGAGTGCATTGGCAAGAGCATGAGCAACAGTTGCAGGGATGAAAGCGATAGCGGATGATTTCGGGATGAGTTGATTACTGTCAGTAGCAGTTCTCCGCTCTGGATTTGGTTTACGGGAAGGTGTATTTGATTGGACCTCTGAAAAGGGTTTCTTGACAAGAGAGGGGGTGTCTGACGAGAAGGAGGGTGCGGATGCCTCAGGTGGATTTGACTCTGGGCGAAGGGGATCTGGGCTAGGTATGATTAATTTCCCCGCTGTAGTGCTACACTCGGGTTGGGCGACATGTGTCTCGCAAGCAATAGCACGCGGTTTTTTGACGCAAGCAAGGGGATCTCCACGAGAGTTCAATATCTCCGCTTTAACCTGGTGGATTATGTTCAATCGAGCGGTTGAACGTGACACGGGCGTGGCCGCTTTGCCTTCAACGTTAGGCGATTTGACGTTTGGCGGATCTTCACTAGCTGGTCTCGGTGATCCATTCGGCTCATCAACTGAAGATTGACCATTCATTGACGATTCGATGTTTGGTGGATCTTCACCAGCTGGTCTCGGTATAGAAGTCAATGTATTGGGTTGCTTGTTCGGGTCGGGTTGCTTGTCGGGTTGTTCAATAGAACCAGCCGTAAATTCATCAGGACGGTTCTGCGGGTCGGGTGAAGAGTGACCGGGATTGGCAATCGGGCTGACGTTAAGAGTTGGTTGGGCCGTCAATTCATCAGGACGGTTCTGCGGGTCGGGTGAAGAGTGACCGGGATTGGCAATCGGGCTGACATTAAGAGTTGGTTGGGCCGTCAATTCATCAGGGCGGTTTTGCGGGTCGGGTTGTTGAATTACACACCCATTCGTAACAGAGGGACGGACAACAGAGGAAGATTTGGTGGCGCTTTCTTCCAAGTTGGATTCAATGACTGAATTAGCAGCCTGACTGGGAATGGAAGGTGTTACCACGGCGGTGTTGCTCAAAGTCGACACGAGGATTGGTTTGTCGGCCGCCAAAGCGGAAGTTTGAGTGGCATCGGTGGCAATGGAACTAGTATTGATGCGATTCGATTGGCCGATAGGGTCATTGCCTTCAGCGCTGAGGCTGCCTGAGCTTTCAAGCTGAAGGTGGAATTTTTGAGAGGCAGGAATGGCAGTCGATGGCTTGATGGTTTCCTTCATGTCAGGATCAATGGGATTAGTGGTTTGGCTGGCAATATTGGACGGCGTTTCCTGGGGATTTGGCTTCGACGTAGACGGCAGTTGGTTGGGATCATGAGTTTCAATTGCTTCAGTCTGAGTGGGCGCATGAGTGTCAGCATTCGCGGGGTTGACTGAGCCACTCGGCGGCAGAAGAACTTTGGAATTGACAAGGTCAATTTCTTTCCGCTTAGTTGTTGTAGACGGGGGGCGTAGAGAATGGACAATGCGGCCGCTATCAGATCGAACAAAGGATGCTGACGGAATTTCAGACGTCCGAGGGGGTTGTAAGTGGGTCTTAGGGGCTGCTGAGCCAGAGGGCGGTATAGGAATTTGGGGATGGCTTGATTCCCTTTCTTTCCCCTTGATAGATGCAGGTGGAGGAAGTGAAGCAAAGGCAATCCGACTGGTGTCTGGCTGGACTGCGGATGCTGACGGGACCACAGCTGAAATGGTGGTGCCTAATTCAAGCGAGTGTGGTTTCTTCAGGTCCAAAACCTGCACCTGTCCGATGAGATTGGGCCTTATAACACTAATGTTGAGGCAATCTATTTAGTCAGCAAGCTCGGTGATGTGTTCATGAGTGGTAGGATCAACTGACCTCACGGAGTTTGAGCCAATTTGTTGAGTGGTTGAGTTTGAGCTATTAGGCACGGAGATTGATATATTTGGTTGAGCGGTCGCGTTTGAGCCATGGGACATACGGTTGCAGGGAAGTGGCCCGGTGTTAGCTGCTGGGTATTGGTCTGGACGGAGGATCCTTTGTACAACGTCAGACTCTGCTCGAGGGAGGTTGGTTTTAGGTGTCAGTTTGACATTCAAGGCGTCAAATGTTGTCATGGAAGCCTTGTGAAGCAAATCAAGTGAGCGGCGAGTCAATGAGTCGAGTTCAGATACATGAATGTGTTGGTTTTGCGGCTGAGGGCGGCGTTCATGGGACCGTAGATTATGAATACCAAAAGCGGGCGGAGTACTACTAGCATTTGAAATGACAGAACCTGCTGAAAAAACGTCAAGGCAATAAATGTCAAGGCAATGAAGACAGTGGAAGCGAGACAATCAACTGGACTTACTGCTCGGATTTTGCAAGCGTCCAACAGCAGCAATCGGTTGAGGTTTGGGCATGTCGAAATCTGAGTGAAAAGCGATAGGGGGTAAGTGTTTTGTATTTTGGCTGATACTTTGGCTAGACCAGATAAACTACTTACCAAATAACGTTTCAGCTGGCTGGGATGGCTGATCAGGGTCGGGGGTACTTTCACTGCAAGGAGATGGGCCTGTGTTTAAAACCTCAGAATGGTTTCTGGCACGAGAAGGGCGTGGTGGGACAGGCGGCGGTGTGCGTGAGCTACATTGAAGGTTTTTGTGAAAAACGTTGAGCCTGCCCAAATTGGGGGCATCCGATGGTGGAATCGAGGATGTAATCAACGGGGATGCGGATTCCACTGGGATGGGAGGCGGAAGAGGCTGCGGACAAAGAGTGTCAGGACGCGGGGGGATTGGGGGAGGGCCTAAAGCTGGGTTCTCTTGGGGATCAGCATGTCGCCAAAGTTTTTCAGGCATCAATACCAACGGTGTGAAATAAGGGCCAGGGTTCCCAGGAGGACTTGACCAGTCGATCATGTCATGAGATGGAGTAACATGGTCATCGTCATCAGATGCGGTGGGGACTGGAATCAGAGCCGTGGAGGTGGTAGGTCGTGATGTGCTGTGCCGACCGTCAGAATGTGCGGAGTGAGAGGTCGGGCGAGTTGCGTATGGTGGGGTAGGAGCAAACCCCGGTTGCAATGTAGCCCAAGCAGCGTTTGCAGCATCGTGTCTAGCTTTGATCATCCTCAAGATCTCGGGAGGTGGGGGAAACGAGTCTGGCGGCCTGTATTCCTTTGAGCGTGAATCGATCCAAGTTGAGAGCGGACGTGCATCGGTTAGCCTAGAGTCTTGTACTGGAGATGAGGGACGAGATGATTGGATCTTGATCTTGCGACGCGATTCGGAGTTATCTAAGGCCTGAAAAAAGCCAAAGCATGTGATAATTAGGAACTCTAGGTATTATGTATCCTACCGAAATAAATCAAGCAAACCTTGCCCTTATGTACCACGGACGGTCGTTTATGTTGAGGCGGTTTATTTAATGGAAGCGAGCTTTCTGTGTTCTGTTTTTTTTTTGGAATCCCCGCCAGTCAGAAATAAAAAGAAACCAGCGGACGAATTCAAGATGAAAACACACACCTTGCCCTTGTCTAGCGGGGGTGGTTGATTGACCTGCGGCGGTCTTTTTGCAGTCGAGCTTTCTTGGGTCTGCTTTTTGGAAATCGGCGTCAGTCAGATAAAAGATGAAACCAGACGTTGTGTTCATGGAAATGAACCTACAATTGCGGGGGGTGAAGTCTCGTGCTCCATTTCATAATCCATTTGATTGGAGTGTGACTCGTCCTGTTCTTCAAACTGATTGAAGTAGCCGTCGTCAAATTCTGCTTCATCCAGGCTATTGACTTGGTCTGGTTGCTGATGACCGGCGCTCTCAGTGCTGTATATGGACATGGCGTCGTCTTCATCGTATTCTGCGCCAAGATTCTCGTCCTCGTTGTCTTCCTCGCTGGTTTTACCTTCATGTTCCTCATATTCCTCATACTTGTTGTATTCATCGTATTCATCGTATTCATTGTGTGTGGTCTCATGCAAGACCTGCTTGCTTGGGTTATAGCAGGATGGGGTTGTTGGAACGGTGTATTGACGAATAGGCTCGGCGTGCGAGATTGGTTTGGATCTGCTGGTAGGTTTTGATTGTGATGTAGGCTTGAATGGTGGGACCGGTTGTGATCTTGCGGTGGGCTTCGATCGCGTTGTAGGTTTGAGAATTGACTTGGATGGTATGGAAGAAGAGGGAGATGTGGGTTGGCGAGGGGCTCTAGTCGTGCTCCGATTGGTAGCACCGGAACCACGGGGGCTTTCAAGTGGACGATGGGATGGACTGGGAGATCTAGCCGGTGCTTTTCCCTTATTGCGGGCATTGATGTTCGAAGTAGAATGTTCTTCAAACTGATTGAAGTAGCCGTCGTCAAATTCTGCTTCATCCAGGCTATTGACTTGGTCTGGTTGCTGATGACCGGCGCTCTCAGTGCTGTATATGGACATGGCGTCGTCTTCATCGTATTCTGCGCCAAGATTCTCGTCCTCGTTGTCTTCCTCGCTGGTTTTACCTTCATGTTCCTCATGTTCCTCATACTCGTGGTATTCATCGTATTCATCGTATTCATTGTGTGTGGTCTCATGCAAGACCTGCTTGCTTGGGTTATAGCCGGATGGGGTTGTTGGAACGGTGTATTGACGAATAGGCTCGGCGTGCGAGATTGGTTTGGATCTGCTGGTAGGTTTTGATTGTGATGTAGGCTTGAATGGTGGGACCGGTTGTGATCTTGCGGTGGGCTTCGATCGCGTTGTAGGTTTGAGAATTGACTTGGATGGTATGGAAGAAGAGGGAGATGTGGGTTGGCGAGGGGCTCTAGTCGTGCTCCGATTGGTAGCACCGGAACCACGGGGGCTTTCAAGTGGACGATGGGATGGACTGGGAGATCTAGCCGGTGCTTTTCCCTTATTGCGGGCATTGATGTTCGAAGTAGAAGCCACAGGAGTAGTCGACTTGCGGCGAGTTTGAGAACCAGGGTTCTTGGGTACTTGGGCCGGAGGACGCACAGGGGAAGCAGAAACCAGATCAGGAGGGAAGGATACCCGCTTGATAGCACCGCGGGAGGTTGAACGGGCGCGTGGGCAAGCCGCAGGAACAGATTCGCGAGAGGTTGATCGGCCGCTTTGCCGACGAGGACCACCATCCTCGCGCGAGGTTGAACGGCCGCGTGCGCCAGAAAAGTCCTGGGGACCGGTTTTGCGGGAGGCTGTTCGCCCACGCTCCCGAGAAGAATCTTGACGAGAAGCAGGTTCGCGTGAGACTGAACGCCCGCGTGACTGAGAAGGGCCCTGATCACTGGGCCGGGGTTCACGGCCGGTCGTGCGTCCTCGTGAGCGTGAAGAGTCCGCTGCAAAATTCGCCGAATTGGCGCGTAAGTCTGCAAGCTTGGCCGCAGCCAACGCCTGTAGTTCGGGTAGTTTCAATTTTGTCGGAAGCTGGCGAGTTGGTTCGTTTGCATAGAGGAACTCTTTGCAGGAACTCTTGGTTGACAAGTCCGGTTGAAACTCGTCGTCCTCGACGCCGTACATGTAGATGATACCTGCAGAGGAAGGTCGCACGCTTAGGTGTTGTTGCCGCAATCGCTATTGTATTAATGAATCATGAATTGAGGGCAAAAAACAAAAACAAATCAGTGGTAGATACGGAACAGTCACACGGTGAACAGTCACACAGTTAGGGATCACATTGCTTACAGGTATCTGCGGCGTCAGCTCCCGTTCAAACAAGCTATGACAGATGTTGCGAACGGAAGTAGGAAAAAGGTCAGACAAAGGTGCAGAGGGATCCCCAGAAGGATATTGTTGTGACTTACTCGACGATATCCTTTTTCAACTTGACGTGATTAGTCGCTATTCCATGTTCCAACATAATGCCCTTGAGGGCAGGTATAGTCAGTCTCTTCGCCTCGAAGCCCGGCTCCATCCAGTCGGGAAGGGGATCGGGATTAGAGGAAGCCATCGATCCAAGACGTTTGGGGAAGTAAAAGAAAACTAAGGTTATAACAAAGCAGATAATGGGGGCTGGTCACTGCAGACGGCCATGAGATGCGCAGGGTACCGGAGGCGATTGTGTATTTATATCTTCAACCCAACACATCCAAAGATATGGATAGGGTTACCATGAATAAGCGTGAATCAGCATAGATGCATTTAAATGGTATGCATATACGTGATAATCCCTTCCTCTTCGACCGCTCGCCGAAGCGCAGCAACGTTTGAGGCCCCGGCCCACGGGCTTCCACACATCACTCGATCACGCGACGCGCTTTATCTGCCTGATCCACACGGGCACCAATTCTTCTCTACAAGATCATTTGGCCACTCCGATTCAACATTAAAGTTTTGTGTAAATAATCAATATGTACATGCAATTGTACCAAATTATAAATCTGTTGTTTTCGTCGTTTCTCGGGCGCGCTTGAGATGATTAATCGTACCGGTACAATACCTCAGTGTTCTTGACGGTCTTGCGATTCAATCCGAGCCTCATTTTTTCGACTGATGGTTGAGCCGCGTGAGAAACTAATTGAACCTCCAGCGGATTTTCAACATATTTATTTATTTCAATATTTATGTATTTAAATGTACTTGCTCAGCCGTTGGCCTGTTTCCTCTCCTCTTGATCAACTTAGTCAATGCACACTTAACGGCCGTCATCGAAAATCTATAAACTGCATCAGAGTCTACAATTGGTCTCTGTAGTACATAATCTACCGGCTACGTCCATTATTTGCATAAATGCAACATATGAAAAGCTAGAATTTAGAAATGTTGGACATCAGGACGGATATCAACAACAGTCGGTCGCAGCCTCTCATGACCCGCTCTAGTGGCCATCCTTCCCCTTCCCCACACCAGCTTCCGAATGACCGACGGCGACATATGGTATGATAGTCCATTGGGTAAGTGGTTCCCAAGCGTCGTGTTTCTCGATAAACTCCCAATCCACGTCTTCTGCTATCAGCCTGTTGAAGCCAATTTCTAATCAGTTTACGGTTTTCCAATTATGATTCGTCTGAATGCGGGATAGAGCTTACGTTTTAGAGGCCTCAACACCGGGGCAAGCTCCCATCGCCTCGAGCTCTATTCCTTCGTTCTTCTCGACCATCGACAATCCAACGCACGAGCTGTCCATCTCGATTATTCCTTTTATGTACCCGGCGGCCCGGCAGTAGGATGTAATCGATTGCTGGAGGTGGGCGATTTCCGGGTTATTGTAGTGTTTTTCGTAGCTGGCTCTTTCCACCACTAAGAAAGGTTTGCCGTCTTTGAGCCATTCTCGAAAATCCTCCTGAGCGTGACGTAGAGCAATGAGTTGAAGATGATTAACCGCTTTCTCCAGTTTTTCCACTCGATCCATCAGCTCGTCGTTCAACCACTTCAGCTCGTGACGCGTCAAGGTATATCGCCTTAAAAACTTTCCCATCTGCCATGCCGCCTGCCAGATATCGGAATCCCGAACCACCTTTTTGATTTTCTTGAACGCCAGTGTGCGCTCCTCGGTCGTCGTGTTGACAACTCGCACGACTTCGACCTGATCAGCGCTCATTGTACCAGTACGAGGTTCGGCAACCGGTTTGTCATGTAGGTACGCGTAGCTGTAAGCTGTAACCAGTTGCAACATTCTTAAATGTTCTATGACTTTCTCCTGCGCAACATGACTGGCATGTGTACGTTGCTGACCCCATGCCGGCCAATTCTGGTCTGTATATACAGGTACATGTATGTGATATAGAACATAACACCTGCTCCCGTTCTAGCAGGTTCTAGCTACCGGCTTACTACATCCATGCTACATACTGATTAGGAGATGTCTTTTTCTTTTTTCCGACTCAGTTGCACTGATCAGTGACTCAGCCAGCATCAATGTTGCATTCATGCGTTGCTCCCCCTGCAACTAATTCTGTCCTCTGATCATTAACTTATCTATTCGCCCGCACCCCCATCTTTTGGTTCTGATCCGGAATGGCTCCTTCAGCCGAAGGATCCACCTCACGGGCGTCTCTCTCATCTGCCTGGACCGGTGAGTGACTTCAATCCGGCAAAATCCTGGCTTAGCTAACATCCTGGTACTTTTCCTCTTGTACTATCTAGCGCCGAATCAGCTATCAGTGGCTAACCTGCGAAATGTCCTGTCAAAACATAACATTCCCTACGACAAATCCAAGGAGAAGAAAGACGCTCTATTGATGTATTACTCTCACCTTGTCCGGGTCAAAGCACCGGAAGATGTTTTGCTTTGGCCTTCATCAGCAAAGCTCCTGTGCGAGTTGTTGCGTAAGCCTTTTCTATTATGATTGATCAACTCCATTTTTATATGCCAATTTATGCCGTGCTCACCCAGTCAATCTATGATTTCCAGCCCCAGCTCGACTGAACATGCACAAACTGCATGTGCTTCTTACTATATACGACACGCCTCACGACGATGCTATTTCCCGTGATTCTTTGGTGTGCATTTACGAAGCCCTCCGAGAGAAACAATCGGCTCCCCAGATTGGGGGCAATCAATCCGAGCAACAAGGCACTGATCAACCAGGCACTCAATCTAGCGCTGTCTCTGCTAATTTCGACGGTGATCAGGCGCCGAATGACTATCTTGGCAAGCATGCTCGATCTGATTCAAGCTCAGACGACGGGCATCGGCCCCCACCCAAACGTAAAACACCTCCAAGGAAGACTCCCCCCCAGAAACTTCGAACCAGAGCCAGGACTTCTCGAAACCCCAGAAATTCCGTTTCCAGGCAGCCCGATCAAGCTCACAAGCCATGTTATCCACGAGTGGTGGTGCCCTCTTCTCACCCTTCCACCTCGCCCAAGTCTAATGACCGTAGTGACCGTGCACCATCCCCCGCCATCTCATCACGGCCTGTTTCTAATACGCGACCTCGGCCGCCTGAATTGGCCCCCTCCCCTGGGGTTTCATCATTACCGCCCCAGCCTTTAGGCTCGCGTCAGCTTTCCCCGTCCCCGCCTCTACCAGTTGTTCCCATCAAGCGGCGACCACCAGCAAGTTCCCCTCCAGGCAGAATTAAGCAAAGGCGGCGTCACAAGGTTCCTCCAAGTCCTAAGGCTCCCACACCAAAAACAAGGCGGCGAAGAAAGCAGCTCACTCCCTCGCATAATGTGAATTTCGTCCCAAGGCTGCCTTCTCCCCCCGCTGCACCGCCCGACCCCCATCATTCTTCATCCCCGCGCAAGTCTCCACCAAATAATACGACAATCTCCCCAAGGGCTCGTGTACCCACCCCTCCTCCGCCGCCGCCAGTTTATATTCCCATCAATCAGCCACCACGGATCGAGGAGACAAATGATACATCAACTCCCGGCCACGTCCTCCTGCATCCTCTCCCTCTCCTCCTCCACCTATTGTTCCCATCAAGCGACGGCCACAGAATGAGTCGGCTCCTGACAAGAGCAAACGGAAACTATCCAATAATCCCCTTCCTCCTCCTAAACTTCCCACTCGAAGCCGTCGACCTAGAAAAACCCATGCAACCCTTGGCCCGAAGTCTGTTCCTAATTTTTGCCCTTCAGGCTTGGCTAGTGTTGGACCTGCTCATGCTGATCACCATTCGACTCGCGAGCAGAACTCTGACCATGCCGAAATCGAGGACGGTCATGATCAGTCGCTTCTTCCAGATCAGACAGGTTCCACAAGGGCTGGACCGGCTGATCCCCAGATTTTGACTCAAGGTCCTTCCATGCCTCACGTAGACCATGCCAACCAGCATCAAACACGATTAACACGGTCTGAAATACCTTCCCTGGCCGACTTGAGTCACTCAGCTGATCAACAAATATCTGATCAACAGATATCTAGTCAAGGACCCCCGGCCCACGGATCCAGAGCTCCCTCCATCGATGCATCTCGGCTTGGTACAGCTCTACATGCTGACCTCGTTGGCTTGTTCATCCCTCCATTCCCCCCACCACTGAATCCGTCTTCCCCGCCCGACCCACTCCCTCGACCGCCTAGTCCACTCTCGCCAACTCACAGTCCATCCTCACCACCATTTATACCCCTGGACTCTCACCCCATGCTATCATCCACGGTTCGAGGAGCATCTGCTGTATCCGCCTTACCCCCTAGTTCACCCGTGCTATCATCTTGCCCTTCACCACCATTCCGAAATTTTCCGCCTGCGTCTACTCTCTCTGACACTGAGATGAAATCGATTCTCGAGAAACATGAAGTTACGATATCATCTTCCAGGCGATCAGCATTAGTAGCCCAGTATGGTCTCTTGATTGCCCGCCAACAGAAGCAAAACACATCAGCCAAACGGAAAGGTCGATCCTCGGATCATTCCAAAAATAGTAGCTCCCACTCCAACGGCAGCAACTCTCGCGCGGCCACCCCCGAACCACCAAGAAAAAAAAAAGAAGCCTGAATCATCTTCGATTTCCGCGGATGTTAATTCAAGAGTCTCCAGAGACCCTTCAACTTTGCCCACTCGACGACGGAATTTCTTCATTAAGAAGAGGAGACAAACTCCGGGCAATCGTAACCAAGAATCTCGCTTTCCTAGCCCACTCCCCGACGCCACTGAGCAACACGCCGGCACTCCTCATCCTGAAACTCGCAATCGCACGATCAGACCTGCTCATGATGGAATTCCTTATAATCGTACGAGTACTCCAAACACCGAGCTCACTGAAAGAGTTGCCTCGGGCTCTAACCCGCCTCGTGATGGATTTCATCATAATCGCACGAGCACCCCGAACCCAGAGACCACTGGTAGAGTTCCCTCCGGCTCACCCTGGCCCTCAAAATCTACTTACCCGCGACTTTCTTCATGGAGAGAGGGTGTGGAACCAAGCCCTCCTCAATTCGGACCAGACGATTCCGAATCACCCCATCGGGAACAAAGCCTCCCTCAATTCAGACCAGACGATACCGAATCACCTAATCAGCAATTGCCGGCTTCTACATCCAAAAAGCTTTTGGATGTGTTTAACTCGTGTACGGCAGAGGTCTCTGTTGCGTCTTCAAGAATTCTAAAGGCAGTTGAGACCATTGCTGATGAAGTAAGAGACATCAACGCATCGGTCCAACATTCTGTGACGAAATCCACCCGCGGGGATGCACGGACTGGCGGCTCAACCAACACACGAAAAAGAAGACAATCGGGAAGACTTAGTGTAAGTAATCAGTACGCTCGAGTCTGCAGTTTTCGTCGTTGCTTATGGTACCCTATTTCACAGGCCTTGGTACGCTTGCACGTGGTGACCCTTTATGGCTCGTGCATGGAAACTGGTCAGCTCCCCCCCCTGCCACTCCAGCCGAAAAAGCCGACTGGAAATTTGAAGATCGAGGCAAGAGAGCTGCCAATTCAGAATCATCAAGTGATGAATCGTCGGAAACGTCAAGTGATCACGACACAAATGAATCAGATAGCGACGGGGACCCGTCCTTCCCATACGGGCCTGGAGGTCCTGGACACAAAGACGCAACCCCTGAAACGTTATCTATTATTTGGCGCGGCATGCGTAAGTATGGCGTACGATCCTTCCGACCGGATCTCACCCAACCAATGTCGGCCGGCGACAACAAAAATTTATGGTCGCTGGCTTTTAGATTGTTCATCAAACTAGTTAAGTGCCGTGAATACGATGAGATCAATCTTGATATCGATTCCCACTCGGACATTCGCAGGTGTTTGGAAACCTATGTTGAAGGTAGATTGAGGAGAAAGTAAATCATTTCATTGCATGATCAAAAGCTTCTCAGGTGATTACTGACTACTTACTCTTGCGTGTACAGGTACCGCCAAGAGAATGACTGGTCAACTGAACAGCAAGAAGCTCACGCTCAAAGACTTCGCCAAGGGACTCGCTTGACCGAGGTAAGTCTTGATTGCAAACGTTCTTTATTTCAATTCTACTCCCTTTGGCTGGTGTGCTGATTTTATTCGTAATGTTGATGTAGCTCAAGAAAAAGCGAGTGGCCTTCTTGGTAAAGAAACCTGCCCTGTTGGAGCTCGCAGGGATAGTGGAAGAGTGCTGCAGCGGTGATGAAACAATGTCTGAAGAATCCACGGATAGCGATTCGTCTTCAGAAAGCCAACTCACGGATCTCAGTGATGAACCCCGAGGTCGCCGCAAGCAAAAATCAAAGAAAAAATTTGCAATCCTTCGGCTGCCTTGGCGGCATCCTCGCATGGACGCAATCATGGAGCAAATCGATTGGCTCATGAATCCCGGTTCTACTAACACTCGCAAGAAAGCATGTCGCCCCAATCGTGAAAGAAACCGCATCGAAAATCCGGCCATCAGCGACGCCCAAGCCGCAAGACGATTGCCTGGCAACTGCTACGATCCCAATTGGCTAAGCACCCTCCGGACATCCGAAGTAAGGGAGCTGAAAAGCAAGGGCCCGGTTGATCTCACGGTTTACTTGCAAATGTTGGAGCGGTTGTGAACTGTTAGGGCCAAAAAATGACATAAAAAATGAAAAACTTACTTTAACCTCCTCAATCCCCACTCATATCTTCATTTGAAAAGTAGATGTAATTGTAATTTAAGTTTTTATTCCCTAGTCTCTTTCTTGATTTTTTTTACCTTATGTTTTCATTTCTTGGTTTCCTTAAGCTCAAAAAAAGATATAAAGAAAAAATGAAAAAAAAAAAAATTCCCTTTACCTCCTCAATCCCCACTCACTTATAACACTATATGTAATTGTAATTTAAGTTTTTATTCCCTTGATGGTAATGAAAAAGAAATGACAACTTTGAAAAAAAAAAAAAAAAAAAAAAAAAAAAAAAAAAAAAAAAAAAAAAAAAAAAAAAAAAAAGGGAGAAAACTAAAATATACCAAACATATACCGGGTTGGTATATTTTTGTGCCCGCATAGTGTTGTATAACCTTGTCATCCAGGAGGAACTCCTCCAGGCTGATGAGGTTGTATAGCCTCGTTGGACAGGAGGAGTTCCTCCTGGCCAACAAGGTTGTATAGCCTTGTTGGCCATGAGGAGTTCCTCCTTGCCAACAAGGTTATACAACCTTGTCGGCCAGGAGGAGTTCCTCCCGGCCGACGAGGTTATACAGCCTTGTTGGCCAGGAGGAGTTCCTCCCGGCCGACAAGGTTATACAACCTTGTTGGCCAGGAGGAGTTCCTCCCGGCCAACGAGGTGATACAACCTTGTTGGCCAGGAGGAGTTCTTCCTGGCCAATGAGGTTATACAACCTCGTCGGCCAGGAGGAGTTCCTCCCAGCCGATGAGGTTGTATAACCTCATCAGCCGGGAGGAACTCCTCCTGGCTGACGAGGTTAAACAGCCTTGTCAGCCAGGAGGAACTCCTCTGGCCGGCTGACAAGATTTCCCACACGCCAATTTTTTTGGCCTGTGGGGATCTGTTTACGTAATCAAACCGGTGGAACGGTTCAATTACGTGAGCATCCCACACGCCAAAAAATTGGCGTGTGGGACCCGCACGCCAAATAAAATTGGTGTGCAAAGAAAATTGGCGTGTGGGACCCACACGCCAGTTGTTTGGCGTGTGCTCCCACACGCCAACATTTTTGGTGTGTAGACCCTACACGCCAAACAAAATTGGTGTGTAGGCCCCGCAGGCCAAAAATGGTTGGTGTGCGGGTTGGCGTTGGCGTGAATTTATCAATGCCCAACTGAGAGCCCGCTCCAATGTTGGATTACAAGCCCCCGCGCACCTGGTTAGACCCAGTAAGGCTCCCAGTATGGCACACAGAAACCAGAGCCAATAATATAAATACTAAAGGCAACAAAAAGCGCCCTAGTAACTTCATTACACATGTTACATATGTAATAAAGAATACTAAGGACTATAACATATATCTATATTATTTTATATTATCTCATAAAATAAAATAATTACAGTAATACTGAACAACAGTACAAAAACAAATACTTTGGCTCATTATAAAATACCAATAAGCCACAGATAATAATAATACCAACCAGTATTAATGTACTACAGACTTTAATTAATACAAATAATAAATAAAACAATATGTATTAAACTTGGTGACTTATAATCAAAGCACAAGCTTCTGTAGCGTCACCAAGAAGGCCAAAATGGGGTCCAAGCGCCCACAAGTTGGCCATTAACACCTACAGGATCCCCAGAGGGATCTCAAGACTATTTGAGGAGCTCTTTAACCGCCAAAAAAAGGCTCCTCATGCTTTACAATACCCATTAGACAATTACCCACCTTTTACAATAGATATATTCTTGTTAAATTCACTGCCAGCATATTTGCCTAGATTGAGTTCATCCCAGTTAAACTAGGATGCAAACAACCAATTTAAAGTAGGTTGAACTCAACCAATGAAATATAAAACCAAGGGGGGTCCCTTGGATTCATATTCCATCAGTTGATTTCAACCAAGTTTAAATTGGTTGAGTGCATCCCAGTTTAACTGGGATGACTTCATCCTAGGCAATTTTGCTGGCAGTGATTGCTAGGTAAGGTCCTTAATAGTTATTCTTTGGCCCTGTTGTCCCTTAGAAATTCTACAGTTATCAGCTAGCTTTCCCACTACCCTTTCTAAGCGCTTCCAACTGGCTGATTTTCACCCTGGAAATAACCAAGACTTTAGGGTATTATTACTAGCAAGTAAAATACCACTTTCTCTTGAGATTTCCCCCTGTTATTTTACTGGGATTTAGACCACCCCTGTGTCAAAAGGCCCCAGTGTTCCAGGTACCTAAATCCTCTGCATTATTTGCACAATACCTTAGAGGGATCTAAACCACCCCTGATTTATCAGGCCCCTCTGGGTTTTATATTATATTAAATTTAATTAATATAATAATTACCATCTGTCTTTACTTTTTACGTCACAATTCCCTCCATTATTTGGGAATTAGAATTGTTCTTTATTACTCCAGAGAGTTACCACTCTCTAGCCTTATCTTTGCACCACAAGTAGCTAGAAGGACTTAACCTTGGCATCACGTAGGCTGACATCCGCTTGTCCGCACACGCTGAAAGTTTCTCCAAGTCTTTTTGAATTAAAGTGATTTCTCTGTACACTGATGTTGATAGGTATCTACTTTGATGATAAGATAATATAAGACCCACAAAATCTAATAAAATCCTCTATTTATACACTATCCCCTGGTCATTTCCCACAATCCCTGGTACCGTTCTGGTACCCTACTTGCCTGTCTCCCTGATTCTGCATTGCACCGCAGCATACCCCGTTTACCCCTGCATCCACCCGGCTCCTTCTTCCCCCACTCCCTTTGCGGGCCGGTCCTCCCTATGTTGCGCATACTGAAACGGCCCTTGTCCGCTCGACCAATTGCCCGCGCCAGCTATAGATTGTTGCATGCTGCGTCCTCATGCTTTTCCCCGCAAAATTTCCAGTGAAATTTGGCACGTACCCCCTTCCTCAGTCTGCCACTGAGCCCCCGGTTGCGGGCTCAGCTTTGGTGCTGCACTGCCTGTATATAAGTTCTCCCACAGCACCTGAATGGAATTCTGGGTAATATACCAGAGCATCTTGGTATGTTTCATTTCTAATACTTTGTTTTGAGCCCATGCCTTCATCAGAGGTCTAATGTAAAACATCAACGGGAGAGATGCATGGAACAATCATGAACACTGTCAGCCTGGTTGTGGAACTAACCGTTGTGGTAGACATTTCTGTTGTGGAGGGAAAAATTTAAAGTTTTTTGTTTACATATATATTTTAAAACACTCCACTATCTCATTCACCACAGTCATTTTAGTTTCAATACACAGTTACACTATGTGTACTGTATAAAGGGTGTATATCTAAATTACACCTGTATTTCTGTATAAATGAGGCTGTGTATCAACCACAAGCCACATACAGCCTGCTGCATAGTAACCATTGGGGCAGTGCATGCCACTCAAGCAGACTACACAGCAATACAACAAGCTGTGCAGGTCACTTGAGATAACTACATAGCAACCAGAAGGCTGTGTAAGCCACACTTGTAACTAGATCACTAGATAAAATTGCTCATTACTACACTGCCACCCTGTATGCAGCTGTATTCTACACAGCATTCCAGCTAAAAGGCCTCATTTGTAAAAGCACACCAGCTAAACACCCTCATGTAACTAGAACACCAGCATAAATGCCTCACATTTTACTATATAAGAAGGGGCTCTCCCTTCCTATTTCCTCATCTCATCACATCAGATGATCAGACCAGTTTGCCCCCATCTGATCAAAATTAATTACTATAATTTAACTCTCCACCACTTATCAAATACTGAAACTTTGAAATACACATATAACATTCACACACAATCCACGCTAGGAACTTGTGCTATAGATATTTAACTACACTAGACCACTGTCATCTTCTTCCAGCCTAGCTGGGGGTGCTTTTAGTCTTTTGCTTTCAGAGAGGCAGGTTTTTCCCCCATAAATACTTCTCTAAATTCAGCCAAAGAGTTGAAAACCACTTTTGGAGTCTCACACCGTGGTTAATGGTTGTAACTAATCAGGTTGATGGTTTTAAAGTGTTTTGTTGGTAAAATAGCCTGTAAAAGGGATTAATCCTCAATCAGTAAGTCTTGTCTGAGAGGCTTTCTCTAAAAAGGGCGCATCCAAATCAATACAAAGTATTAATAGGAATCCAAGGAGTACTCACTTGGGTTTGTGGTTTCTACCTTATTGAAGGTAGGTTGTGGCCAATTCTTGAGAACATAACAGTATTAAAGTATGGAGTATCCAGAATTGGGGTATTTGTTGGAGAATGGGAACTAAGCAAGGTAAATAACTCCAAGGTATGTACTGTGCTAAGGTGTTCTAAATATTCTCTGGGGGATAAACAGATGTTTACAAGCTGTTTATATATTGTAATATCTCCTCTTCGGGAGATTGTGAGCGCTTCCATGACCTGGGAGTTACTGTGGAACTTCAGGGGGAGGACAGATCCTTTTGGGAGGATCTGTTAATGTTTATGATGTGATTTCTACTAAGGCTGTGTTATGGGACACATCTTTGATCAGTAGTCCTTAGTGGGATTGGATCACATCATGACATTTATATAAATTGATCTGTTATTAATATTAATAAAGTTATTAACTTATAATGATGTCATTTATTATTGGTACATCTTATAAGTATTAATTATTCTAATATTAATAAGTTCTTTTATTAATAAGATATTAAAATACATTTCTTATACATGAAATATTCCAATATTAAGGAATGTGGGGCATTGATAAACGCACGCCAACGGCGCACGCCAACGCCAACCCGCACGCCACTTTGTTTTGGCGTGCGGGGCCTACACGCCAAAAAAAATTGGCGTGTAGGGTCTACACGCCAAAATAAATTGGCGTGTGAGACCCACACGCCAAAAATGGCGTGTGGTTCCCACACGCCAATTCTTTTTGGCGTGTGGGTCCCCCCTCGCTCACGTAATCGAATGGGAGGGCCCATTCGATTACGTGAGCGGGCCGGCTGACGAGGTTATACAACCTTGTCAGCCGGGAGGACTTCCTCCCGGCACAAGGCTGTATAACCTCGTCGGCCGGGAGGACTTCCTCCTGGCCGACGAGGTTGTATAACCTCGTCGGCCGGGAGGAAGTCCTCCCGGCCGACGAGGCTATACAGCCTCGTCAGCCGGCCCGCTCACGTAATCGAATGGGACCTCCCATTCGATTACGTGAGCGGGATCCCCCCACACGCCAAACAATTGGCGTGTGGGAGCCGCACGCCAATTTTTTGGCGTGCGCTCCCACACGCCAATTGTTTGGCGTGTGGGAGCGCACGCCAAACAATTGGCATGCGGGGCCCACACGCCAATTTTGTTTGGCGTGCGGGGCCCACACGCCAAAAAAATTGGCGTGTGGGAACCACACGCCATTTTTGGCGTGTGGGTCTCACACGCCAAATAAAATTGGCGTGTAGACCCTACACGCCACTTTTTTTTGGCGTGTAGGCCCCGCACGCCAAAAAAAATTGGCGTGCGGGTTGGCGTTGGCGTGCGCGCTTGGCGTGCGTTTATCAACGCCCAGGAATGTGGGCGTAATCAGAGGGGAAAGAGTGACATCTGTTACTCTGGATATTTCACATAAAATGAGGGCAAAGGGCCTACAAGCTATGTATCTTGTATAAAAGGAGTACATAGAGTAACCAGAATTATTCATGTGTTATTAATGAATGTATTATTAAAGTATTTATATTAACTATTGTAATGGATGTACTTTAATAATAATAATAGTAATGTAATAATAATGAATGTATAATAATAATAATAATAACTACAGAATAGTAATTATTATTAAAGATAATAATAATAAATATTACATGAAGATATTTTAAAGAAATAATATTAATAAATAGTAATAAGAATAAATAAGGGTAGTAATTATTATTAGAGGTAATAATAATTAATAATATTTGCAGTTATGTGGTACATGTCAGGTACTGTGATATGTACTCAGTGGCTGACAAGCTAGTCCATCTGGTTTGGATGAGCTGAGTGGATCAAGTTGGCTGGAAAATGTTTGTTGGATTCTCACCTGACAACATCTCTGAGAGGTGTGATGATTGTTTTTTCAGGTGAGGTGTGATTATTGCTGTGTTCAGGTGAGGTGTGATGAGGTGTAAAAATGAAAGATTAGGAAGTGACGGATTTGGATGAAATAACAGGGTTTTTTGATCTTGGTGTTTCCAACACCCGTTTGCTTTTTAGCTACCCCGTTTTGAAAACCTGTTGATTACAAAATGTCGATTTGGAAATTTCTAATCAACAGGTTTTAATTGTGGATTTGGTCATATTTGATACCCCCTATAAGGATAAATAAAGAATAGAAATTGTTATTAATAGGGGGTATCAAATATGACCAAATCCACCATTATCTAATCAACTGGTGTTGAAAATCCACCATTTTTAAAAACAATGGATATTAATACAAAATGATTCAAACTTCTCAAAAGTGAAATTTTATTTAAAAACTTAATCCACTGGTTTCAATTGTGGATTTGGTCATATTTGATACCCCCTAATGATAATAATAATTAGTGATATTTGCAGTTACTTGGTAAATTTCAGGTACTGTGACATGTACTAAGTGGGCGTTGATAAACGCAGGCCAACGGCGCACGCCAACGCCAACCCGCACGCCACTTTTTTTTGGCGTGCGGGGCCTACACGCCACTTTTTTTTGGCGTGCGGGGCCTACACGCCAAAAAAAATTGGCGTGTAGGGTCTACACGCCAAAATAAATTGGCGTGTGAGACCCACACGCCAAAAATGGCGTGTGGTTCCCACACGCCAAAAATGGCGTGTGGTTCCCACACGCCAATTTTTTTTGGCGTGTGGGCCCCGCACGCCAATTTTTTTGGCGTGCGGGTCCCCCCTCGCTCACGTAATCAAATGGGAGGTCCCATTCGATTACGTGAGCGGGCCGGCTGACGAGGTTATACAACCTCGTCAGCCGGGAGGACTTCCTCCCGGCCGACGAGGTTGTATAACCTCGTCGGCCAGGAGGAAGTCCTCCCGGCCGACAAGGCTATACAACCTCGTCGGCCAGGAGGACTTCCTCCCGGCCGACAAGGTTGTATAACCTCGTCGGCCAGGAGGAAGTCCTCCCGGCCGACGAGGCTATACAACCTCGTCGGCCAGGAGGACTTCCTCCTGGCTGACAAGGTTGTATAACCTCGTCAGCCGGGAGGACTTCCTCCCGGCTGACGAGGTTATACACCCTCGTCAGCCAGGAGGAAGTCCTCCTGGCCGACGAGGCTGTATAACCTCGTCAGCCAGGAGGACTTCCTCCCGGCCGACGAGGTTATACAACCTCGTCAGCCAGGAGGAAGTCCTCCTGGCCGACAAGGTTGTATAGCCTCGTTGGCCGGGAGGACTTCCTCCTGGCCGACGAGGTTATACAACCTCGTCGGCCGGGAGGAAGTCCTCCTGGCCGACGAGGTTGTATAGCCTTGTCGGCCGGGAGGACTTCCTCCTGGCCGACGAGGTTATACAACCTCGTCGGCCGGGAGGAAGTCCTCCCGGCTGACAAGGTTGTATAGCCTCGTCGGCCGGGAGGACTTCCTCCCAGCCGACGAGGTTATACAACCTCGTCGGCCAGGAGGAAGTCCTCCTGGCCGACGAGGTTGTATAACCTCGTCGGCTGGGAGGAAGTCCTCCCGGCCGACGAGGCTATACAACCTTGTCAGCCGGGAGGACTTCCTCCCGGCCGACGAGGTTATACAACCTCGTCAGCCGGGAGGAAGTCCTCCCGGCTGACGAGGTTGTATAACCTCGTCAGCTGGCCCGCTCACGTAATCGAATGGGACCTCCCATTCGATTACGTGAGCGGGATCCTCCCACACGCCAAACAATTGGCGTGTGGGAGCCGCACGCCAATTGTTTGGCGCGCGCTCCCACACGCCAATTGTTTGGCGTGTGCAGCGCACGCCAAACAATTGGCGTGCGGGGCCCACACGCCATTTTTGGCGTGTGGGTCTCACACGCCAAATAAAATTGGCGTGTAGACCCTACACGCCACTTTTTTTTGGCGTGTAGGCCCCGCACGCCAAAACAAATTGGCGTGCGGGTTGGCGTTGGCGTGCGCGCTTGGCGTGTGTTTATCAACGCCCGTACTAAGTGGCTGACATCCTTTCTGTTCTCATTCCTTTCTTGGAAGAAGGAGATAAGTTTGAGCTACCTATAGATCTTGCCAGTGTTTTCAATGGTGCCTAATCTTCAACAAATTCATGGGATTGGATTCAACACACACACCTAAGGCAGTTTACAGATGAGCTTTCATTTCATTGTTCAAGTACCTTTGTGCCTTATATTTTTCTATATGTTTACTTTGTTTCAATTTTTCTGAATTTAGTGATTTACAACTTACCTCATATTTGATTATTTTTCATCAAATAGACCCACAATTTCAAACCCATTCAGCCATCCCCACTTGAAATATTACAGGTTTGAAGCACAGATTGTTTTGATGAAGTGTGAAACACCATGTTGAAGTGTTTCAAAAGAGAGATTTGAAAAATCTTACCACCAATAATTTGAGTTTGCTTGTGGTTTCCTTGATGAAAAAACCCCCCAAAATTTTCCTTTTTATATAGTTTCCTGGTTACCCAGTTTCCTAACTTCTTGTGTTAGTTTCCATGCTATAATTCATCTAGCAAATCTCTCACATTCAATATTAACCATCATATCACATAAAGGAATATCAATGAATAGGATTAATTACCTCTTGGCCTCTGTGTGGTTACTCATTTCTTGTCATGCAATGGGTGATTTTTTAGAACCTGCCACCATGAATCAGCTCTGTATTGAAAGATATCCCACTAGTGAAGATCATCATTTTGAATTATTATTGAAATTGTTGAGGTTGTGTGGTTTTATCTTCTTTTCTTTTTCTTTCTCTGTTTCTGCTTCAAACCTATCATGTACATATCACATATCCGTGACATCTCGCCTGTGTAGTCACCTGGAGCAGCAGACGTGGAAGGCTCGTTTCCTCATCCTTCCACGACCATCTTCATCAACATTCTGCTGCTTCAGGTGAGTTGGTTCTTTTGTTCTTTTGTTCTTTTCTCTTTCTCTTTTTCTTTTCTGATGCAATGATTATCCTTCCACGACCATCTTCATCAACATTCTGCTGCTTCAGATTTATCATTGCAACAGGTTATGAGCACCAGTTGCCGCTGTTAGCGCCAAGTCTCTCTCGTCGCGGAGGATCCGTACGCTTATCGTTAAAGCTTTCGGCGAATGACTACGCCACCTTCTCCTTTTCTTCAGCCCACCGACTACCCTACTTCGCAAAACATTGCGCCGATTTCGTCTTCCACCATGTCTAACCCTGACCACGACACCTGGTCTCATCCTGCTCTCAAGAACGCGAGGATCGAGCAACTCAAACCGCCCGGACCCGACTCCAATTACCTTGAATGGTCCTGGTTCGTTCGGTCTCTCCTCAACACGACCGACATTCTCTACGTTGTCGAAGGTGAAGAGCAGGCCGCCAAAAGTAAGCCCCACTGGGTCCGCGACAACAAAATCGCGTTTGGTGTTATCTCTCAAACCATCCATCCCTCGCACGTCCGCCACGTCCGCCACATCACGACAGATGCTCGAGCGCTCTGGGCCGCCATCAAAAACGTCCATCAAGATTCCTCGGCGGGCGGGAAGATGTACTATCTTCAAAAGTTATCTTCCCACTCCTTCTCGGGCGACGATCTTCCGGCGCATCTAGACGAGATGGCCAAGTCGTTTGAGAGTCTATCCTCTCTCGTCACGCCTGAAAATCCTCTCACGCTGGAGGACATCTACTCCACTTCTATCCTCCAATCCCTTCCGCCGGACTGGCTATTGTGCTGCTCATCCATGCTGAACGATCCCACGATCCCCCCGGTCAAGCTCCTCAATGCGCTCAAAGCCAAACATCTCCGTTGTAAGACTAGAGGCGAACAACAAGCCCTAGTAGAGTCTGTTGCCCGTGCATCGCTCTCTCGTCCCGGTACATCTCCGTCGGTAGCTCCTAGATCGAGTCGACCACCACCCGACCATTCCTTGTATTGCAACTTCTGCAAGAGGTCCGGGCACAACCTCGAGATTTGCAAAAACGCGGCTAAAATCCTGGCCAACCACGATCGTCGAAACTCTAATCCCTCTAGACGTCCAGAAACTTCCGGCCGCTCTGGCAGGCCATCGGGATATCGCCACCGGTCGAAACCCTCAGCTAAGGCAGGCCACACAACCGTGGTGGACCTCGGAGGCGGGGATGAGCAAGACGACTCTGATTATTCCGGCTCTAATGACGATCAAACTCCCAGGGCCAGAAACGCCGTTGCAGTGACCGATGTCGTCGCAAACGCTGCCTCGATTCCGACCCAGGACGCCAATCTAGACTCGGGCTGTTCGAATTGCATGACTCCCTACGCCTCAGAGGTTTCCAACTTGAAGCCGGACAACACCCCGATTCGACTTGCTGACCACTCTACGGTTGCCGCTTCTCACCGAGGAACCATTGCCCTTCCCCTCAACAACCCGGTGCCAGTTCCCGCTCTCGTTGTCCCCGACTTACACGAGCCGTTACTTTCAATCGCGGCGATGTGCGATGCTGGTCTGACCTGTGTGTTCAGGAAGGAGGGCTGCGACATCTTCGAGTCCCAGTCCCTCGTCGTCGACGGCTCGGTTACCGGGCACGGATATCGAAAGGGAGGCTTGTACTACTTGCCATCCACTGAGGTAAAGTCTCTTTCCACCTCATCCCGTGGACTGTCCTCCATTGACAGCTCTCTTATGGGCTATCACCGCCGCCTGTCACACATAGGCTTGCGTCCCCTCAAAAGACTCTTGAAGATCCTCAACTTCAAACCCGCCCTGATGAACAAAATCGACGTTCAACGCTGCACCACCTGCGTGCAATCAAAAATGCATCGTTCCTCTTTCAAATCACGCTCACCATACCGATCAGACACTCCCGGGAAGCTAATCCACTCGGACGTCGGTTCATTTGAGGTAGTTTCAAGAGAGGGATATAAATACTTTGTTACTTTTATCGACGATTTCTCTAAATCAATCTCCTTGTTCCCCATGAAATCCAAATCCAACGTTTTCTCCTGCTTCAAAGTTTTCCGTGTCCACTTTGAGAAAGACGGGTCCCACAAGATCATGGCGTTGCGCTCCGACAACGGTGGAGAGTATATGTCAACTGAGTTCTCCGATTATCTAAACAACTCTGGCATCGCTCATGAGCCGGGTCCACCACACTCTCCCGAGCTGAACAGTGTGGCCGAACGCGCGAACCGCACACTCGGAAATCTAATTCGCTGCTCCATTCAGAGCGCCAACGTGCCCAAATCTTTCTGGGCAGATGCGCTAAGACACGTCTCTTTCACTCTGAACTCGGTCCCCTGCTATACACCGGCGGGTTTTAAGGCTCCACACGAAATTCTCGGCAAACAACTTGTAAATCTATCCCTTCTTCACCCTTTCGGCTGCCTCGTCTGGTACAAGGTACCCGAGGCGAACCGAAAGAAACTCGACTCAAAAGGCCGGCCTTCGATACTTCTCTCTTATCTTGGGGACGGAAACGGTTATCGTCTGTGGGACTTGCAAAAACGCTCCGTGGTTAAGTCCCGTGATGTTCTTTTCGACGACACTTCCTTTCCTTACGGCGCTGAGATGAAGAGCTCACCCCCACCAATAATGGTCAAGGTCCCGTGGCCGTGGCCGGCTGTTTCCCCTCCCGCTCCGGTATCGCCTGATCGACCACCTACTCCTCAACGAATGCCGTCACCGTCAATCTTTGATCTCCCGCCCCTCAATGTCCCACTCCAGCCTCGTTTCGACCGTCGCCTGACTGCTTCAATCCACGCTCCACCGCAAACCCTCGCCTCTCCGTCTCCTCTCCCGGAAAGTCCCGGTCATCCTCCCTCCCCGTCTTCGACTCCTCCAATACCCGCTTCTCAACCTCCACCTCCTACTCCTGCCGCACCGGCGCCCCCGTCTCAACCTCCATCTCCTCCTCCCGCCGCGCCGGCGCCCCCGTCGCCCCCAGCCAGGCGGTCCGGCCGTCAACGGCGTGCCCCAGATCGCTATGGAACCTGGTCCAAGTCAGCTGCGATTTCCGAGGATGTCGACACGCCAAAAAACGTGGAAACAACTTCTTAGGTCTCCTCACAAAGCGCGGTGGCTTGGCGCAGCTAATGAGGAACTGCAGTCCCTTCTGGGAATGGAGACGTGGAATTTGGTCCCTCGTCCGCAGAAGCGTAAAATCATCAAATCGAAATGGGTGTTCAAAGTCAAAAGGCGCCCCGACAAGACGATTCAGAAACTCAAAGCCAGGCTTGTGGCTATGGGTTTCACTCAGGTGAAGGGAATCGACTATCAGGAGGTCTTTGCTCCCACTCTTCGGCTCGAAACTCTGCGGCTCATCTTTGGTCTTCTCGCCATCAAGAAATGGAAAGGCCGTCAAGTCAATTTTAAGACAGCTTTCTTAAATGGTCGTCTGGACGAGCCCGTCTACATGGAACAACCGCCCGGCTTCGAGGACCCCCAGCACCCTGACTGGGTTTGTGAAGTCCGGCGTTCAATCTATGGGCTTAAGCAATCACCCTGTGAGTGGAACACCGAGCTTCACGATGGCCTTGTCCAATCCGGTCTCACCCAGTCACGCTACGACCCGACACTTTACTTTAAGATTAAGGACGGTGTCCTGGTCGGTGCTGTTACTGTCCACGTTGACGACTTAGCAATAGTGGGAGAGCCATCTTTCGTCGATCCTCTGATAGCTACACTCGGGAAGCGCTTCAAGATAGGAGCTGATGAAGACCTGCACCACTTCCTGTCTATGAAGATAGACAGGGATGTCGAAAACCGTGTCCTTTTCCTATCTCAGTCACACTACATCTCCGATCTACAGACTCGTTTCCTTATCGTGCCTCCCGTCTCCGCCAACACGCCCACCGACTCCGCGTTTAAAGACCTTATACCGCGGAAGCCGGAGGAGCCGGTATCGTCTGGCCCGTACCCACAGCTCATCGGTGCGCTACTCTGGGCATCACAGTGCACTCAACCCGACATCGCGTTCGCCGTGAACCGCCTATTGCAGTTTCTCCGCGACCCCTCCGAGGCACACTGGCAGGCCGCAGTTCGAGTCCTCCGGTACCTGATCACCACGAAGCATCTGCGCTTGCGTCTCGGCGGATCTCTGACGTGTTGTGGGTATTCGGATTCCGACTGGGCGGAAAACAGACATGACAGGCAATCAACCTCCGCCTACACGTACCGTCTGGGAGACGGTGCCGTCTCATGGAAATCTCGAAAACAAGCCACGGTTTCTCTCTCCAGCACCGAAGCCAAGTACAAGGCCCTCTCCGACTCCTGCAAAGAGGGCTTGTGGCTGGGTTACATCCTCACAGAACTGAAACTGCGCCCCAAGTCTGCAATTCCTCTCCATGTCGACAACGCGGGCGCCGAGGCCCTCGCCCGTAATCCCGAGCACCATGCACGCACGAAACACATCGATGCGCGTTTCCACTTCTCCCGTGAGTGCGTCAAGCTGGGTAAAATCACGGTTTTGCACGTCTCAACAAAGGACATGCTCGCCGACATGCTCACCAAACCGCTAGGTCGTACTCTCCTGGAAGAACATCGCTCAAAGTTTGGGGTAGTTTAGTTATTTATTCTCCTTCTCCTGTTTATTTCATCCTGTTTCTTGTGTTTTCTGTGGTTTTCAGCAAGGGGGGGTGTTGAGGTTGTGTGGTTTTATCTTCTTTTCTTTTTCTTTCTCTGTTTCTGCTTCAAACCTATCATGTACATATCACATATCCGTGACATCTCGCCTGTGTAGTCACCTGGAGCAGCAGACGTGGAAGGCTCCTTTCCTCATCCTTCCACGACCATCTTCATCAACATTCTGCTGCTTCAGGTGAGTTGGTTCTTTTGTTCTTTTCTCTTTCTCTTTTTCTTTTCTGATGCAATGATTATCCTTCCACGACCATCTTCATCAACATTCTGCTGCTTCAGATTTATCATTGCAACAGAAATCAGAAAATGAATCCCCAGAAACAAATATTGAGAATGCACTTCCACACAGGGATTGTAATAATATTTTCTGCACACCAGAAAATGTCAGACATACTATTATTCTGCCTCAACCTAGTAATTTCCTGGCTCGCAAAATCAATATTGATAAAAACCTGGAAGCTCAAGGGCAGATTCATGATGAAATCTCTGGCCTAGCCAAATACCGCTCAAAGTTGTCATCAGGAAGGGTGACTAATCCTGAGTGTGACAGGGAAGGTTCAAGTAACCCTAAAACCTTAAATTCATACCTTGGCCTAGAAACCAGAACAATATTGAACACACAGGATTCCTTCAAAGACTCAAACTCTAAGTTTCAATCTCAACATAAAAAACAAGGTAGATCTTTCAGGGGATTTCCTCACATCAGCATACATGAATGAGGCAGAAGATGGGAAGGGATTTTCAAAAAACAGGATAAAATCCTCCTTAAACAGAGAAATTTCCCCCATAAATAAAATAAACAAAAATAAAATCCCAATTTTGAATCAAAAAATCAGGAAGAATCCTGAAAAACAAAGTGTTATTTCAATAGGAAAGAAGAAGAATGATATTCACATATTTCCCAAACTGTATGGAATTAAAAGCTGCTGTGATAAAACGCCCTTGGGTAAATCACAGAAAAAAACTATATCTAGTGGAAACCCAAATAATCCCAAACAAAACAAGCTGTCAAAGGGTTCAACCTTGAATAGTTCCATCCATTTGAACAAGGGAATGGGATCCATTTCAAACCAAAGAGGTCAATTGAATACTCCAAGATTAGTCAATCTAACTTATGTTACTTCTAGACCTGCAGTGAATGATCAAGTTGGAAAGAAATTTGATAATCACCTGCATGAATCACAGGCAAATAAAATCAAAAGCAGCAAAGATCCATCACATGTTTCTCTCAAAAATTCTTATCAAAACCAAAATTATAAGATCTCATATTCAACAGCAAGGAGACCATCAACCTTAGTTTCATCAGCACCAGTCCAAGGATCTTTGAAAAATAATGGAGCTTACATAGGGAGATTGAAAAATATAGAATTTGGAGCAACCTCCAATCCCTCAAAAAACCAGAAAATGAGATTGAACTCTTTTGAGACCGTAAAATTAAAACATTTCCAATCCCAGAATATTCCAAGCTCTCAGTCCCACATGAGAGCCATTGAAAACAAAAAAGGGTCTAATAATTGTATAGAGACCAATATAATTGAAAATTATTCTACAAATTCTAGCTGCCATCCTCCAAGACCAATACCTGAAAAAAAGAATTCTGGAATAGGAGTCATGGAAAACCCCAGAATTCAAAAAGCCTCATTTCCAGGAATACATCCCTTGGAAAAATCAGATCATTATTCTGAAGGAAGGAAAGAAAATTATGATTCCATCCCAAAAAGACAAGAACATTCAAGTGATATAATTGATTCAGAAACTCATATCCCTATTATTGCCATGCCTTCTTCAAACCAAAAAACAAAAGGTGAAATGCTAACTCCAAATGGACTAAGAAAGAAGCCCACACCTACCTATGAAACTTAAAACTCAATTCAATGTGCAATACTGAGGAGTAAACGGCCTACAGATCAACCACAAGAACTTCATGTATCAACAATTGCAGCTTGGTTTCTGAAGACCCGTACAAGCATGTTCAAGATAGAACCCAGGAGCTATTGTCTGAAATTGAATTAGGTCCAACAGGGAGTATTGTTTTGAATTTACAAAATTACTCTGCGGTTTTTAATTCTTTGGGTCAAGCAAGTCACATCACTGTCATGGAAGACCTTATAGAAACTGGATTGTTTTCCAGGGTCAAATTTATGCATAAAATGGACCATAAAATTAATGCATTCTTAGAAAACAAAAATATATGGTTCAAATTCTGGGAAAGGCAGAGCAAGGTAAATCTGGAACAAGAAATGGATGATGATTCAACATCATCTGGAAGAATGAAGGAGATATTTCAATTATTCCTATTTCATGTTCAAATGATTGATCACACAATTAATCCTGGGAATTCTGTGGAGGAAAAGATTGAAACTGTTCCACAACTGATTGAATCTGCATTAGCAAGTTTCAAAGCTTCTAAGTCTTTGTTAGTCAATGATCAACATGCTTTAAATGATTATAAATCTAGGGTTCCTGGTTTTATTTGGAAGTTTGTAAAAGAGTGGATTAAGGGCCATGGTACAAAAAAACTGAAAATTTTTGCCTTGAATAAATCAGAAGATTTGAAGCCAAGTTTCAAGAATTTTTTCAATATCATGTTTATTTCATCATTTGAACAGTTGAACAATCACCCGAAGACTACTTGCAAGTTTAAAATGAAAAGTATGTGTTTTGATGATGAGATTCTTGCTATTGAAGACCCCGATGAACATATACAAAGAAGCATTAATACTAAGCTGAAAGCAATTGAAAGAAGCTCAACTAAAAGTATTAAGTTAGATTCACAAACAGCCCAAAAATGGTTGATTGAGATATCCCGACCTTTCTCAGGTTTGAACAAGAATGATGACACAAACAATGAGCCTGTCAATTATGAAGCTGGTGAAAATTTCAGAAGATTTAACCGAGACACCTCACGTTATTTAAAGGCAAAAAGTGTCAGAATTATAATGAAGAGTCAAGTTAGCGCGCGCGCTCTCGGTGCTCTCAGTCAGTTCAACTTAAATCAGTCCAACTCAAACAGCACTGAACCTTCCTCATCTTGCCTGGAACCAACACATTCCTCAAACACTCAACAAACAAGATTCGATAAATCAACATCATCTTCTCTTTGTTGCCGCGAGATCATCAGCTGCAAGTTGGACGAGTAGTGGTAATTGTCTTTCTATTTCTTCTCTCATAGCTGCTTGTTACTGAGCAGTCTTTGTACAGTCTCCTCCTCTTGCTTTCTGTTTTTGTTTGTTTTCCTTATATTAATTGTCTTGTCTATCAAACTAGTGATCCTTTAGGTATTTCTCATCTCTTATCTTGTCTTATTATTTTTCTCTATTGTTCACTGAAATATAAACTTTAGTTTCGCCTCAAATTCTCTCAAAAAGCTTTGAAGAGTTCTTGGGAATCAGAAATTTGTGGGTCACATTTTGGGAAAGGCAGAATAACATTGATCTTTCTCCCAGCTTGAAAATTGAATTACTAGAAAACAGGGAATTCCCAATATCAATGGTAGAGAAAACATATCCAGTATTTCTGTTTTATGTACAGATGATTGATACTATAATAATACCAGTTGAATCAAAAGACAAAAATTACCTTGCAAAACTTCAAAGATTTTATAGAAAATGTCTCTTTTAAAAATGACTCAAGGATAAATTATACTCAATACATACCAAATTTGATGTGGAAGTGTTTGGAAAGTTGGATTGTTAAATCAGGATTAGATGAGTGGAAGAAAATTGCTCTGGGAGCAGATGGCAAGGCAAAACAAATGTTCAAAGTTTTTTTCAACAAAGTTTTCAAAGCCTCAGTTCAACAATTGAACATCCTCTTGACTGATTTTGAGGTTTGAATAATTCCAGTTTCACTTTTATCATAAGCTGTAGGGCCATCAGCATCTACTAAATCACAGAGAGCAATTCCTCAAACAAATCAAGCATTAACCTCTTGACTGAATTTGAGGTTTGAATAATTTCAGTTTCAATCTTCTCATAAGATGTAGGGCCAACAGCATCTCCAATTTTACAAAGACAATTCCACTACAGAAATAATTCACATATTGGAATGATCCCCCAAAATTTTTGTTCATTGGCTTTGGCTGTATGAAATGTTGTTTATATTTATATTAGAGAGGATGAAAGATGAGAAAAAAGAATCTTATGGTAGACACTTTGTGCAAGTGTGATTGGATTGACTTACTATATTTTCTTTCTGTATGTATGTGTGTTTTATCATTTTAAGCAATCAAAGAAAAGGAAATTATTCTTGCCCTCAGTTTCTTTTTGTTATGATCCTTAATCTTCTGGTTGACATGTGGTTGTGTATTGAATATTTATATCAATATTTCACAACTGCATGGAATTGAAAAATCAACCCCCTTGAATATCAATATTTGTCCATGGGGTGTTGATAGACGCACGCCAACGCCAACGGGCGTTGATGAACGCATGCCAAAGGCGCACACCAGTTTTTTTTGGCGTGCGGGGCCTACACGCCACTTTTGGTGGCGTGCAGGGTCTACACGCCAAAAAAATTGGCGTGTGGGACTTGCTCATGTTATCGAACCGGTGGACCGGTTTGATGAGGTGAGCACGTCCCCACACGCAAATTGTTGGCGTGTGGGAACGCTTGTTGACCAGCCAGGAGGAAGTCCTCCTGGCCAACGAGGTTGTATAACCTCGCCGGCCAGGAGGACTTCCTCCTGGTCATCAAGGTTGTATAACCTCGCCAGCCGGGAGGACTTCCTCCTGGCTGACAAGGTTGTATTGCCTCGTTGGCCGGGAGGACTTCCTCCCGGCCGGTGAGGCTATACAACCTCATTGGCCAGGAGAAAGTCCTCCCGGCCGACAAGGCAATACAACCTCGTCAGCCAGGAGGAAGTCCTCCCGGCTGGCGAGGTTATAAAACCTTGATGACCAGGAGGCAGTCCTCCCGGCCGGCGAGGTTATACAACCTCGTCGGCCAGGAGGAAGTCCTACCAGCTGGCGAGGTTATACAACCTTGTTGGCCAGGAGGAAGTCCTCCTGGCCGGCCAACAAGCGTTCCCACACGCCAACAATTGGTGTGTGGGGACGTGCTCACATCATCAAACCGGTCCACCGGTTCGATAACATGAGCAAGTCCCACACGCCAAACAATTGGCGTGTGGGACCCGCACGCCAAACAATTGGCGTGTGGGACCCGCACGCCAAACAATTGGCGTGTGGGACCCGCACGCCAAACAATTGGCGTGTGGGACCCGCACGCCAATTTTTTTTGGCGTGCAGGGCCCACACGCCAAAAAAAAATGGCGTGTGGGACCTACACGCCAATTGTTTGGCGTTCCCTCCCACACGCCAAAAAAAATAGGTGTGCGGGTTGGCGTTGGCGTGCGTTTATCAACGCCCAACGCCAACCCGCACGCCATTTTTGTTTTTTGGCGTGCGGGGCCTACATACCTTTGTGTTTTGGCATGTAGGGTCTACACGCCAAAAAAAAAAGGTGTGTGGGAGCGCACACCAATTTTTGGTGTGTGGGAGCACATGCCAAGTTTTGGCGTGCGGGTCTCACACGCCTTTTTTTTTTGGGCGTTGATAAACGCACGCCAACGCCAACCCGCACGCCAATTTCTTTTGGCGTGCGGTGCTACACGCCATTTTTATTTTGGCGTGTAGGCCCCGCACGCCAAAAAAAAATTGGCGTGTGGGTCCCACACCAATTGTTTGGCGTGTGGGTCCCACACCAATTGTTTGGCGTGTGGGTCCCACACCAATTGTTTGGCGTGTGGGACTTGCTCACGTCATCAAACCGTTGGACCGGTTTGATGAAGTGAGCGCGTCCCGCCAGGAGGAAGTCCTCCCGGCCGGCGAGGTTATAAAACCATGTCGGCCAGTAGGAGTTCCTCCTGGCCAAAGAGGTTGTATAGCCTCACCGGCCGGGAGGACTTCCTCCTGGCCAACATGGTTATACAACCTCGTCGGCCAGGGGGACTTCCTCCAGGCCGACAAGGTCATACAACCTCGTCAGCCAGGAGGAAGTCCTCCCGGCCGGCAAGGCTACACAACCTCGTTGGCCAGGAGGAACTCCTCCTGGCCGACAAGGTTGTATAACCTCGCCGGCTGGGAGGACTTCCTCCTGGCTGACGAGGTTATACAACCTTGTCAGCCAGGAGGATATCCTTCTGGCGGGACGTGCTCACGTCATCGAACCGGTCCAATGGTTCGATGACGTGAGCAAGTCCCACACGCCAAACAATTGGGGTGTGGGACCCGCTGTGAGAACTCCTTTTGGGACGGGGGTAGTTCTGTGAGGGGGAAATAACAGTTATAGTATTTCAGGTATGTATGAATTTATTACAACTGTTAAGGGTGGTTTGAAAGACCTGCCCCTCTATTTACTACAAGAGTTAATACAACAATTTTTATTATTGTTGTGGCTGATAACTTTCTTCTTGTTTTCTTTAAGAGAACTATTTATGTAGTAATCTCTTATCAGACAAAGATCTAATTTCAAGTTACAAATAATCAGCAATGGGCTTGATGAAGGGATCAGGGGCGTAGATAGTAGATGGATAGTTACAGAAAGTTTGACAAATGGAATACAAGCTTTTGGAATTGATGAGGAACAGTATTTATATGTTTTTAGTATTTATTTTGTTTTTATGTTTAGATGCAGTCAGAGAGAATGAGACGATGGATGTTTTGGTATAATGTGAACTATTCAATGTGTTGTACCCTCTTCCTTAACCTTTAGTTAAAAGAGCACAATTTCCCTTTTTGTTTCTCTTGTGTATTTTAAACTGATATGAAAGATTTGTTGTGGGTCACCTGATTAAGATCACACTATTTATATGGATGAGTAATTTATTTTAGTTTGCTAGATAGATGATGGGGTGTGGGATCCAAGTGGGATGCTACCGGGATGCTCCTCTGGCATGATTTTCTTTCTGGGAGGGAACAACCTCCCCTTTATATAGTAAAATGTGAGGGATTTTTGCTGGTGGGATGTCTGATTGAGGTATTTATGCTGGTGGGGTCTCTTCTTCTACGCTGCCTTCATGCATGGAGTGCATAAAGTGAGCTATTTCTGCTGGTGAGGTTATGTACTTAGACTGTGCCACAGATCATGTGCTGCGCCCTGTGACCTAAAGTGAGCTATTTCTGCTGGTGAGGTTATGTACTTAGACTGTGCCGTAGATCATGTGCTGCGCCTTGTGACCTCAAGTGAGCTATTTCTGCTGGTGAGAGTATGTACTTAGACTGTGCCACAGATCATGTGCTGCGTCATGTGACCTAACACTAAACTACATACTACTTCTATATATATACTATGTACTTATTATTTACTCTAATTCTTTGTAACTGTATAACTTTTGATTTAGCCGTGCAAAACCCTAACATAAATGGGTGACTTATAGATTAAATTTACCCTAGATTTCAATTATGCACTTACATTGCTACTATTTTAGCTTCTGAAAGATAATGAAAGAATATAATCCTGCATGATACTTGAAACAGGGTTTGGAATACCACACCGCACACCAATTTTTTTTGGCATGCAGGGCCTAAACGCCAAAAAAAAAGGTGTGTGAGACCCGCACGCCAAAAATTGGCATGCGCTCCCACACGCCCTTTTTTTTGGCGTGTAGACCCTACACGCCAAAAAAAAAGGCGTGTAGGCCCCGCACGCCAAAAAAAAAGCGTGCGGGTTGGCGTTGGCGTGTGCCTTTGGCATGTGTTTATCAAAGCCCCTTGTTTTGCGTGTAGACCCTACCCGCCAAAAAGAAAGGTGTGTGGGCCCCGCACTCCAACAAAAATGGCGTGCGGGTTGGCGTTGGCGTGTGCCTTCGGCGTGCATCTATCAACACCCTTGTCCATGTCCACTTCTGGTAGTTTCTTAAGTTTTTCTTGCAGTGATTGTAGCAGTGAATCACATGTGGAAAGCAATATATCTGGGAATCAATGTGCATAAAAGCTAACTGGGTCTGCCCCCATTTACACAACTCCTTGTCAATGAGTTTGTAATATATGCACTGCAGGCGGACCAGTGTGAGGGCATTGATAAACGCACGCCCCCCCGGGCACGCCTACGCCCACGCACGCCCTTAAAAAAAAAGGTGTGCAGCCCGCACGCCTTTTTGTTTATTGGCGTGCAGGCTGCACGCCCATCCTTGGGCGTGGGCACGCCTGTAGATGGGCGTGCAGCTCGCACGCCCATCTACAGGCGTGCGAAACCCCCAAGGATGGGCGTGCAGCCACACGCCTGCCAGGGAGGACTGCAAGTCCCTCGACCGGGAGGGATCCCCCCCGGTCGAGGAGGTTGTACACCCTCCTCAACCGGGAGGAATTCCCTCCCGGTCGAGGAGGTTGTACAACCTCCTCGACCGGGGATCCCTCCGGCCGAGGAGGGTATACAACCTCCTCGACCGGAGGGATTCCCTCCCGGTCGGGGAGGTTGTACACCCTCCTTGGCCGGAGGGATCCCCTCCAGTTGAGGAGGTTGTACAACCTCCTCGACCGGGAGGGATTGCCTCCCGGTCGAGGAGGCTGTATTCCTTGACCGGAGCTGATGTCATGCGTACATTCATGTGTACGCATGACATCAGCATTTATATAGGCAGGGGCATGCCCCTACCTATATACATGGAATCGGCGTGCAAGCCGCACGCAGATTCTATGGATATAGGCAGGGGCACGCCCCTGCCTATACACATAGAAAGGGCGTGCGGTTCGCACACCCTTTTCTGAACGGGGCGTGTGAACCGCACGCCTGAAGTGTCGCACGCCAATGGGCGTGCGTTGGGTGTGGGCGTGCCCGGGGGGGCGTGCATTTATCAATGCCCTAAGTTCCCAATGAATGTGAAACTTTAAATATTGTCTTTACCAAAAATTTTGGAAATAAACCACAGAAGAACATCAATTACAGGTGATATTTCTCCAAGACAGCTGGCAATCATGCAAAACTGCATATTTGAATTCCACATTTTTTTCCCTCTACCCTCACACATTGAAAATGGTACTGGCAGTGTTTTTATAGGAAATCATGCAATTTTTCTTTTGTTGGAAAGGAAATATCACTCCCTCAGTCCTCCCAAACTTTTTAGGAATCTCATTATGGAGTAGAGAATATAATGATGGAAAAGGGAACTTGATTGCGGCAATAGGCTGCGTGCAAGTTCCATTCTTCTTATAAATTTATGAGCTAGTATTTCAGAAAAACAATTTTAATCAAACCAGGAAAAGCTTGGTATGTATCACTTTGGGAATGATAAATTAGATTATGGATGTATGCCTAGATGGAAACTTTTAGAGTTGAAAGAAACCATCAACATGAACTTGGAGCAGGCTTGAACTTGAGTTTTGAAATTTTACTGAAACTTCATCTATTGAAGTTGTGTTTTTTTGCATTTCCATGGTTTGTAGCAGAAATAAAAAGCAGGATTATTTAGTTTCAAAAACCTCAAATCGGTATTGTTTCATGTGTTCCTTATAATTGTATGTACTGTGAATGCCAACTTGCCAATGCTTTTTTCTCCTTGGTAGATAATTGATTTGAAAGCTTGACAAAATCGTTTGCCCTACCTTCATCGGCCTCACACGTCCTTTGCGACCAAAATCCTGCCAAGTGCTCAAGGTTTAGTCCCGAATCACACCAAGTCAACTCATAACCCATCCTGTAAACTTTGTTACCAAGGATTGCAGTTGGTTTTTTGAGTGCCGGCCCAATGGAGTCAACATAATAAGACCTTGATTTTTGAGCCCCCGATGAAACAAAGGCTTGCAGCTCCAGTAATCGCCTCTGGTACTGACGACCATGGTGTCTGTATAACCAGGCCCGCTCAGGAGATTCTATCCAGGGTAGAGGCCGTGTTGTGTCTGTCATGATCTCAATCAGATTGTTGTATAGAATTCTCAAGGATTCTCCTTCCGCATAAAAATTTTTTGTGCCCAATTGGAGTGCATCTCCAAGCTTCAAGACTATCAATATATCTATTCCAAACTGCACACTTTCTTGTTCAAGATTACCTTGGTGCCACCATTCTTTGGAGTCGCTTCTTTGGATCAGATAATTTTGTATATTTACCCTTTCATGAGCCTCTTGGGTCCCTAAAGACACTTCCAGGATATCTTTGACCTGCATTTTTGGGTATCTATTTTCCCAACGGATTGAAAAAGACTTCAATCTATCCCCCCCAAGCAAAGGAAGTTGTTTGATTTGTTGGTAGTCATTTGAAAGGCCATAGGTATGTTCAAACCAACGCAAAGCCTCGGGATGAATATTACAGCCTTTTTTCCAGTGGGCCCAGCTCAGAGCTAGTGTCTGACGACGTAAAACACGACGAAATGCAAATAAACGTCTTGTGAATTCAAAATCATCAAGGAATGTTTTGCATTCACTTTCTACTTTTGCCAAATTGTTGTGAGACTTTTGCCACCCATGAAGTATAAGATTGTATGAATGATCTGCCAGACTGTTTCTACTGGTGTGTGGGATCCCTGCTGCTCAATTTCAAATGATAACAAAATATAACCATTGGCCATTTCAATAGTTTCTTTCTTTCCCAATCTGAAATTATTATTCTTTGGTTTCCTTGAGATAGTGACTCCATATCTTCAGCTGAAAACCCAATCACTGAGTTTTTGTCTGGTGTTGGTTTCAGAAATTTTGCTGGAGAATGATTTTCAATTTTGGTTCACACAGGGTAAAAACTTTGGATAGTGTCATTTCTTTTTGAAGTTTCCGCATTGAGATGGATTCTTCAGATTTGAGGTCTTTATTCACATGCTCCATTCCATCAATGATATTCCCAAGTAATAAAGTATTTTCATAATTTCTATTGATGGAAGGTTCTTGGTTGCTTTCTATGACTTCAGGTTTCCCAAAAATGGGAATATATTCCATGAATTTTGAAACAAAATCAATGTGATTCTTTTTTGTTATGAAATTAAACCAAAGTAAGGAAAGGTTCTTTACAGAATTGCAAGAAATTTCCCAATTTGACAAATTGACATTTGGTTTTTCATATTCATTATTATTGGTCTTGGGGTCTCTAATCTGATCCTTCTCAATGTTGTGGTTGTTTTGACAAATTGTATTTTTTTTCAACATTTGGCTTGCAGGACCTGGACATTTTGATTCAAATTTTTTAAGAACTCCCTTTTGTTTGTCCAATATTTTATTGGATTTATCAACACTAATTTTGTCATCAGCATCAAGAATCCTGTTTTTGAGTGGTTTCTCTTTCTCATACTTGCTTGTGGGAACCTGTGATTTGTATTTTTTTGAAAGATCTCCTTCTCTTCTAATATTTGGTTAGATTTATCAAAAATTGTTTTTTTTTCAGCATTGAGAAATTTGCTTTTGAGTGTTTCCTTTTTTTGAGATTCTTTAATGGCTTTTACTTCAATGATAGTATCAGATGAGGAGGAACCTTTCAAGGCCAATTTTTCATCTTTAACCTCAGTTGCTCTAGTTGTACTAATCTTACGGTTCCCGGAAATCATATAGATATTTGATGATGAATATTGCTTACTCCATCTATTAATCAATGGTTGCTTTTCTAGCTCATTGTTACTTTCTTTCCCATTAGACTCATCATTCTCAATCAATTTTTCACCTTTTGAATGATTTTTTGAGTTTTTATCCATTGGATTCATTCTAATATCTGAAGAGGTTTTCATGGACTTTGCTTTGGTGTTATCCTTCATGAAAATAGAGTGGTCACCTTCGTCCTCATTCCCCCTGAAATCTTTACCTTTGAAAGATTTAGAAACTTTTGAGAAATTATTATCTTGATTTTCATTCAGTTGAATTGGTTTGTACCCATGTTCATTTTCCATCCCAGTCACCTTCATGGATACCTTCCCTTGAGATAATATAGAAAAATCAGAAGATTTGCTGCTTTGTTGGAAAACATTAATTTGATCCTTGTCAGTTATGGAATTTGGCTGATGCATTTGAACCGTAGACAGAGACTTCAAAGGTCAAAAAAATCAGCAATAAATTCTAAACTTGGAATTTTGGAGCAGAGATTCTTACATCAGTGTTAGTCTTTGGTGTGATTTTTGAGTTATTTGTCACAACAAAATCATTCACCATTGAAGATCCTTGAATATCAACCACATTACTTGATGAGAGTGACAGGGTCTGGAGGCAGCGGGCACAAGGCGGTGGTGAGTGATGATGGTGTGGAAGGATAGTATTTCACATCAGACATCTAGAAAAGAAAGAAAGGAAGAAACAAAGAGAGAGAGAGAAATGATGACTATACCTGGAGGCAACGGGCACGAGGCGGTGGTGAGTGATGATGGTGTGGAAGGATGAGAAAAGGATCCTTCCACACCCGCTGCCTCAGGTAGACTAGGTACAAGCTGTGACATCTGAGTGACATAGGAAGAACATGTATGTAGCACAAGAAAAGAGAATACTAAGATGAAAGAGACACTACTGTAATCTTAACACCCCCCCTTGCTCCATACATGAGTGACCCAAGAACAAAGAGAAAGAAAGAAAGAAAAGAAAAGATAGGTTAACGAAATAAGGAAGAGCAAATATAGAGAAAAGAAGGAGAGAATGATGAGAGAGAAGAGAAAAAGATGAGGAGGGAAAGATTAGGGAACTATGCCAAACATAAGCCGATGTTTTTCTAACGCAACGCGAGGAAGAGGCTTTGTGAGAATGTCTGCGAGCATTTCCTTGGTGGAGACATGAAGGAGTGTGATGTTGTCGTCCTGGACACATTCCCTGATGAAATGATATCTGGCGTGGATGTGTTTGGTGCGCGCGTGGTGTTCCGGGTTTTTCGCCAGAGCCTCTGCCCCTTCGTTGTCAACATGAAGAGGTATTGCGGTGTCAGGACAAAGACGTAGCTCTGTCAGAAGATGTTGGAGCCAAAGTCCTTCTTTGCATGAGTCCGAGAGAGCCTTGTACTCAGCTTTGGTACTGGATAATGAGACCGTGGCTTGCTTACGCGACTTCCACGATATGGCTCCATCCCCTACGCGGTAGGTGTACGCGGAAGTTGAGCGGCAATCATCACGGTCCTCTGCCCAGTCCGAATCGGAATATCCTGAGAGATCGACATGGCCGCCTAACTTGAGTTTGAGATCTTTGGTTGATTCAAGGTAATTCAAGACGCGGATACCGGCGGTCCAATATGCCGCCGACGGATCCCGCAAATGTTGAGAGAGCCGGTTCACCGCAAAGGAAATATCGGGTCGAGTGCATTGCGACACCCATAGAAGAGATCCGATGAGTTGGGGGTAGGGACCGGGAGACGGAGAATCCGACGGGAGTCGTTGCCGGAGATTTTTAAAGTTGGTATCTGTAGGGGTGGGAACCGCTGTATGTTGACCGTCAAGAAAACGACCCGCTATATCGGTGATGTAATGAGACTGATTGAGAAACACTGCTTTGTTAGGGATGTCACGTGTGACTTTAAGGGAGAGGAAATGATTCAAATCTTCATCTGCTCCTATTTTGAATCGTTTTCCGACTTCAGAGATAATGGAATCAACAAAATCAGATTCGCCGACTATAGCCAAGTCGTCAACATGGGTAGTTAGGGCACCGACGAGTTTGCCGGAATGAAGCTTGAAGTAGAGGGTTGGATCGTATCTGGAGTTCCGTAGACCAAGGTCGATCAGAGCCTTGTGCAGCTCAATATTCCACTGTCGTGGGGACTGCTTTAGGCCATAGAGAGATCGGTGCACTTCGCAGACCCAGTCCGGATGTTGGGGATCCTCAAAGCCGGGGGGTTGTTCCATAAAGACAGGATGATCAAGGTGGCCGTTGAGAAACGCCGTTTTGAAATCAACCTGGCGACCTTTCCAACTGTTGCAGGCGAGAAGAGAGAAAATAAGACGAAGGGTTTCAAGTCTCAGTGTAGGAGAGAAAACTTCGTCATAATCTAAACCGTGGACTTGACTATAGCCCATGGCTACGAGGCGTGCTTTCAATTTTTGGATGGATTTATCGGGGCGACGTTTTACCTTGAAGACCCATTTTGACTTGATAATTCGACGCTTTTCAGGTCGCGGAACTAGGCGCCAGGTTTGCATGCCCAAGAGGGACACGAACTCCTCGTCCGCCGCTTTAAGCCATCGATGCTTGTTAGGTGACTTGAGAAGTTGTCGCCATGTTTTTGGGGTGTCGACGTCGGAGTCCACTTGATGTGATTGGACCACTGACCGTAGCGGTCAGGGGCTTTTCCGTCCCTGCCTGAACGTCGACGAGGAGGGGGAGAGGGGGGCTTGGGCGACGAGGGCTTTGATGCAGGAGGTGGTGAGAGGGGAGCTGGTGGTAAGGGGGGGAGGGAGATGGGTGATATGCCGGGGGATGCCGAACCCATCAGCGGGGAAGATTTAGGTGACAGGATAGGAGAGACGCCTGTAGAGTCGGATCCCAAGGATATCCTGTCCGGACTTTGTGGTGTCAAGATTAAAGCTCATGGAAAAGAGGCGATGAAGGGGCTTTCTTGAGGGAGCCGAAGAAAGGACCGAGGAGGACAGGAAAAATAAGTTTAAGGCTCAGACTCGATGATGTTATTTCAAACAGAAAGAGATGACTTATATAGTCACAACTAGAGAGCCCCCTGGCAAGATCCAAAGGGGGCCGAGGAGACTACATACAACAAAACAATAAAAGTGAACACTACTCAGACTAGTAGCAGACACAGTGGATGAGTTAATAAAACGAGAAAGATTCTAGAGTGAAGATTAAAACTGGGAAGACTCCAGAGTGATTATAAAACTGCCAACAGCAGAGTGATGAAGTTAAAACTACCCTGATTGGTAGAGTGATATAAAACAATTATATTGAGTGATAAACAAAATAAAACTGCTTGATTGCAGAGTGATTGGGATTTAATAATAAGATGATTTTGATGAAGATTTTGTGAGCGGACAGACAGGCTGAAATTCTGACACACCCCCGCGCAAACAGGCGACAAGGTGGTAACAGGGGATGATAATGGGCTACAAGGAGGTGATGGGTGACGAGAAGCTGGTGGTGACACCTAGGATCTGGTGGCGAAGAATAGAAGCTGTTGGCGACGACTAGTAGTTGGAGGAGACAACTATAGAGGTGGTGGCAACAACTAGGAGCTGGGGCGACGACTATGAGCTGGAGCGACGGCTGGGAGCTGTTGGCGACGACGGGGAGCTGGTTGCGACGACTTGGAGCTGGTGGCGACATCTATGAGCTGGTGGGACGACCAGGAGCGGGGACGAAAACAGGAGCTGGTTGCGACGACAGGAGAGCGGGTTGGCTTGGAGCTGTGGCGACATCTATGAGCTGGTGGCTACGACCAGGAGCTGGTGACGAAAACAGGGAGCTGGAGGCGATGACTAGGCCGTGGTGGAGACAACGAGGATGTGGGTGGCGATGGCGACGATTTCAAAGATTCTTTCCAACGACTTGGAGATGCTTCCAGCAGTCATAGGTCCTTCCGACGCTCATCAGAGGTGCTACCGACGACTCCGAGGGACTTCCAACGACTCAGTGGTGATTCCAGCAACTTGGAGGTGCTTCCGACGAATTGGAGGTGCTTCTGATGCCAAGGAGTTGATGCCAGTGAGCGAGCTGAGAGAGAGATGGGTTGAGAAGAGAATGAGACTGTAATCTGTCAAGATTAAAGCTCATGGAAAGAGGCGATGAAGGGGCTTTCTTGAGGAGCCTAAGAAAGGACCGAGGAGGACAGGAAAAATAAGTTAAGGCTCAGACTCGATGATGTTATTTCAAACAAGAAAGAGATGACTTATATAGTCCACAACTAGAGAGCCCCCTGGCAAGATCCAAAGGGGGCCTAGGAGACTAATACAACAAAACAATAAAGTGAACACTACTCAGACTAGTAGCAGACACAGTGATGAGTTAATAAACTAGAAAAGATCTAGAGTGAGATGAAAAAAACTGGGAAGACTCCAGAGTGATTATAAAACTGCCAACAGCAGAGTGATGAAAGTTAAAACTACCTGATTGGTAGAGTGATATAAAACAATTATAGTAGGGGCGTTGATAGACGCACGCCAAGCGCGCACGCCAACGGCCACCCGCACGCCATTTTTTTTTGGGGGGCGGGGCCGTGCGGGGCCTACACAGCCGAATTTTTTTTGGCGTGTAGGGTCCTAAAACGCAAAATAAATTGGCGTGTAGGCCCAACACGCCAAAAATGGCGTGCGGTTCCCACACGCCATTTTTTTTTTGGCGTGTGGGCCCCGCACGCCAAGAAAATTGGCGTGGGGGACCCGCACGCCAATTATTTGGCGTGCGGGGCCACACGCTCACGTAATCGAATGGCCCCTCCCATTCGATTACGTGAGCGGGGGAAATCGATATGTGTATCCCCATACACATAATACATGTATGTATTATGTGTATGGGATATACACACCCCCCGCTCACGTATCGAATGGCAGGGGCCATTCGATTACGTGAGCGAGCCCAAGTCTGTTTCCGGACTGGGGCTCGCTTATGTCCTCTGGTTTTTTTTCAACCAGAACCACAACACAAAACCCGCTCACTCCGACTCGATCAACCAAAGCGGTGAGTCTGAAAATCGAAAAAAAAAAAAAAAAAAAAAAAAAAAAAAAAAAAAAAAAAAAAAAAAAAAAATCAAAAAAAAAAAAAAAAAAAAAAAAAAAAATCAAAAAAAAAAAAAAAAAAAAATCAAAAAAAAGTCAGAAAAAGAAAAAAAAAATCAAAAAAAAAAAATCAAAAAAAAAAACGAAAAAAAAAAATCAAAAAATGAGAAATAAAAATGAGGAAAAACCCCAAAAAAACCAAAGAAAAAGGGTTTTTTTGGGGTTTAATTTTGTGGAAAAGCCCACAGGCCCAGGGCTCCAAGACCCAACTGGCCCAAAGACAGGGCCCAATGGCCGTAAGGAGGGGCCCGCCTCTGCCCATCACCTCCCGTGGGCCCACAGGCCCACTTTGATGCTCCAAAGGGGCAATAAAAATTCAAAGGGGCCATTCAAACCCCCCAGGCAGCTCAAAGGGCCCCGTATAAGCCCCCAACGCACACCATCCCCCCCAAAAGTGGCCCATCTCAAACACATCTCTTCTCTTCCGATTTTCCATTTTTTTTCAAACCGTAAATATAGTAACACGTGCTGACAAACTCCCCATTCAAATGCAAACAGATTCCGCACAAATCACCAAATCAGCAGCAAAAGATGTCACACACCGGTGATTACAACTCCGCACCAATCAGCCTCCACGCCCATACGGATTCTATGAGGTTGACCCCAACCATCACCCGCACGCCCCACTTGGCAACATGTATCAAAATCAAACCTCTGCGTATGGAAATCCACACGTCTTGGCCAACCTGCAGCTCCAATCAATCAATCAGGCCACCTAGCAACTAACATGACTATGGTACCCAAGCAACCAATATGGCCAAGCCCCCCAGCGCCTTACTGTCCCCTCAGCCCACCCAGCCACCTACAGCTTCAATGACAACAACTACAGACTGGCAATCCAGCCAAACCCTGGGGCCCCCAGCCCACCCAGTAGCGCAGCCTTGTGTCCGCCCATATGAGGTACAATTGCCTCAATTCACACACACCCACTATCACAATCGACTCCAGCCTCTACCTATCAGCTTGATCCAGCCCAACCATCCTATCTGGCTCAGCCAGCCCTCTACGCACCACCTCATAAACGCAAGCCCCACCATCCCATCCGTTTCCGCAATCCCATCAAGCACCACAAATCTCAAACTACTGGCAGCCGGACCCCAACCATTGTCCCCCCGGCCAACCCATTCACTCTTGGGACCACTCACTTCCAAGGCCTGCCCAACCCACAACCTCACACAATTTCCCCGTTGGCCAACCATCAGTGCCCGCTCCGCCGCAGACAAATCAAGTCCCTTCCATACCCGTCATGCAAGATATGCAGCCATCTCTGGGGGAAATAACCTCCTCTGCGCCTTTAGCCCTCCAGCCTCAAATTGGGCCACCTGCACAACCAGTCCTCAACATTTTCCCCAAGGAACTTTCAGCCCTCAAGACCTCAAAATGTGGCTGAAGTTGAGTCTTCAAATACTTCTCCACTTTGTTTTCATATTAACAAGAACTAATGTTTACCTACTCAATCTCCCAGTCAAATACCCAAGGGCCATGGCTACATCTCCCCGGCGGATATCAACCTGCTCATCACCCAGCCCTCAAGTATTTCCCCCGAGCAAATGTTCAGCAGCCTCAGTCCCTCAAACTGTGGCTGAAGGTGAGTCTTCAAATACTTCTCCACTTTGTTTTCATCTTACCAAGAACTAATGTTACCTGCACAAGATCCCAGTAAAATACCCAAGCGTCACGCCTACATCTCCCGGCAGGTATCACCCTGCACCACCCAGCCTCAACCGTCAAACCGTTTCCCCCTGCAACTTCAGCCCTCAAGTCCCTCAAACTGTGGCTGAAGGTGAGTCTTCAATATTTTCTCCACCTCTGTTTTCATCTTACCAAGACCTAATGTTTACCTAGTCATCTTCCAGTATACCCGCTCAATCCTTTAGGACGTTCACACGCTGGCCCCCGCAATGTTACCACGCCGCGGCCAATAACAACCGCATAAAGTGTTGATGAAATCTGAAGATGTACAATCTTATGATTATTCAGTTGGCAGTAAGTTCTTCTAGTTTCTTATTTCGCCCCTTGAGGCAGACTGGCTGAACTGCTTGTGTTTTCCAGATGCAATGGATGCACCACCCGAATTCCTTTTCACATGTGTCACTGATCTCAAACACTTGTCACCACAATGGGCCCAAAGCATGGTTACGCTCTGAAAGTTTGTGCTTCCAAGAGGGACAGAACATCTACTTTGCATGCACAGTTGCCGGGGAAGACCAAACCTCGTTGATGCTATCCGGTTTCGAGAGTCTGGAATAAGCGACTGGGGCTGAGTTCAAAATATCCGCCACAAACCGACTTCAGTAAAACTCAAGGATGCACCATGGGAACTCCGATGCCGAAAGACGATTGAGCACAATCATGGTCCAATTTGATCTGGAACATGTAGTCATCCACAAGAAGCTCTCTGTCGAAGGCCAAACTGAGTTGCTCGCTTATCGTCTCTAGGAATGCAACCCAGGCAATCTCTAGACTCCTTACTAGCAGTGAGGGAAGGTTTGTAACCAACAGAAGATATACAACACAAAGCAGGCACTGAGGGCGGAGAAGAGGCTGGCAACACCCCAATCGAGTACCTCCTACGTGCCTCAACGAATCCAATTGGACACACGAGGACATTTACGATACGGACGGCAGCTCCTTTACTTGTGGTTTGCGCACCCGATCGTTGCTTCTTGCTCGCAGGTTCCACCTGTCGTCAACATTGACTGCACTTACAAGACGAACCTGAACAACTACCCCC